>JAWQFJ010003389.1:20000-38450 GCA_034096865.1 Theodoxus fluviatilis | reverse complement strand
GTCGCTAACAACGTGCCACAACCCCAAGCAATGAAGAGACAAGAAAAAACAAAACAAGTTTCCACTACTATCACAACCAAAATGCGCCACAAACCGGTAATGCAGGAACACGGCGGAAACAAGTTTTCCCCTGCAATTACGCAACACAGTGCGCTAAATTAGTAATGCGGGAATAGCAACAACAGATTTCCCTTATACAATTACGAACAAGAACTCTAACGCAATAATGTAGGAACAAGAATCACACACCCTGCACTAACAGTGCCAGTAATGAGACAAAACCACATTTCTCTTGCAATTACCAACAATTCCCTACAAACCCCACTATGCAGGCATGAGGCAGAAACAGATTTCCTCTGCGATTGCCAACAATATGAGAAATCCAGCAATGCAGGAACAAAGCGGAAACAAATTTCCCTTGCGATTGCCAACAATACGCAAGACTAACACAATAACAAAAAACAATCCAACAAAAACCCACAACAAAACTTCTCGGTGATACAACGATGAAAAATTAGCGTAGAGGTAAGGAGCTTCTTCTTCGTCGGGACAGGCACTCGGGGGCCAACAGAGTCCCTCTAGTCGCGAGTTTCTTCCCTGGGGCGGAGAAGCTGCGGAAGGTGATTAGAAGTCTCCAACATTTCCTCAGTGAGGACGAGCGCCTCTCTCGTGCACTTCCGGCTCCTCCTGTCCTCGCCTTCCGCCAACCACCTAACCTGAGGAGTCTGCTGGTCCGCAGCAAATTCCCCGACCACCACCCCACGGAGGACGGCAGCATGCAACCATGTAAGGCGGCGCGGTGTTCCACGTGCGCGATCATCTGCACGGAGACGACGATTACCAGGGGCCAGACCGTACACCACGTCAAAGGCAAGCATACCTGCCATTCCAGAGATTTGATATATCGCATCAGGTGCCGCAGAGGATGCCCTGACGCTTGGTACATCGGAGAGACTGGTCAGCGACTCCGCCAACGGATGAACGGGCACCGCGCCACCATCAGAAACCTGTCGCCCCTCCCAGTTAGCGATCACTTCAACCTGTCCGACCACTCACCCGCTGACATGCTCGTGAGCGTGCTGAGGGGCGGGTTGCACGACCTCCACCAACGTCGGGTTATGGAGCAGAGACTCATCATCAGGTTTGGCACGCAGCACACCGGGCTCAACAGAGACACGGGCTTCATGGCTCACTACCGTTGAGCCCGCCCTGTTCTGTGGCACGGGCTCCCCGTGTTCTCTGCGGTGTGGACGGTCCTTCTACGGGGGTGAGCACATGTCCACTCCTGCTTTTCTCGGGGGACTTGCGTTGCACGAGCCTCCGCCAGTCCCCTATTTAAACCCTACGCCTGCCAGTCCTGTACCACTTGGCCTGAAGAAGGAGGATCCCCTCCGAAAGCTCGCCTACGACTGCTCTAGAAGCCTACGACTGCTCTAGTAACGGCCCTCTTCAGGGCCCACTTCTCTCACGAGAGAATACAATTGGTCAGACTCCGGTCATTTTTTTCTGTTTTCTCTTTTTCCAGGTGAAATGAAAAATTAGGTCAGCAGGAGTCTAGACTATCACTAACGACTCCGCTTTCATCTGTACTCATGCGAGAAGAACACCAAGAGGACACACAGCAGTCAAGTGACAGATCTAAACCCTTGGATTGAGTCACACATGCAGAGCTTGGTCGGGGTTTCTGCCAAGAAAACCCCCACTGTGGGCCACACAGTGTCGCCAGCCTCTCAGAAGCAGAGAGAGAAGACCTTTGATACCAATACCCAGTCTGGTCTGGTCTGGTCTGGTCTGGTCTGGTCTGGTCTGGTCTGGTCTGTCTGTCTGTCTCGTACTCACTGTCTCACTCCTATTTTAGTGCTTCCCATGAGCTGTACTCAACCCACGCGACTACCTTGCTTGGAAAAACCTGTTTCAGTCCACGACAGAAACATCATTTTGTGTCCGCTGTGAGCTCCTTTGAAGTTATATGATCATTTTGCATGAAGAAAAACAGATTCACTTCTCGACATAAGCATAACGCCATAAGTTCTTAAAGACCAGTCATCCGCAGCACGGAACCAACTAGAAAATAACAAATGCGCCTGGCTGCTCAAAATTCGCCGCTTGACAATGTGGAGGGAGGAAAAGGCTGTTAGGGTTTTTGCACTGGTTATCGCTGTTTCACAAGTTGAATAATTTGTGTGTACAGGAGCAGCTGCTGAAGGAGAAGGAGAGCGTGGCTGACCACATGCAAGCAGTGCGGAAGAAGTTTGAGGTAAGATTTGGAGTGACAGTAACAAACTTTAAATGATGACACTTTCAAGTTGAATATTTTGTGTTTCTCTCTCTCTCTCTCTCTCTCTCTCTCTCTCTCTCTCTCTCTCTCTCTCTCTCTCTCTCTCTCTCTCTCTCTCTGCCTGTCTCCCTCCCTCCCTCCCTCCTTCTCTCCTTCCTTCCGTCCTTTTGTCCATCGGGCCATCTTTTTTCCCTTTGCCATGCTTAATCTTATGTTTGTCATGATGATTCTCATTTAAAGATTTTTCTTTTTAAGGTAGTAGTAAGTTGCTGGTTTCACTTTGCAAAAGATTAAATATCATGTAAGCTCTACAAACTAACACTTTTGTTACAGAATGATATGTTAGTACCAAGAATGTGGTATTTGTGATTCAATGTTTGTCTTGAATTGCACTTTCTAGCCACATCTGGGCTTGCCAAAGAGGACTACCCAACATTTGACATTATCAGATCTGAGGGACACGCACACACACACACACACACACACACACACACACACACACACACACACACATGTGCATGCACACACACATATTCACACATGCATGCATGCGCATGTGCACGCACACATGCACTTGCACACATACATAATTGCTCATGTGCTCTTTGGGCCTATGAAGTACATGTTTCATTTTTACTGCCCCAATGCATTCCACTGCAAGACACGCGGATGGTTGGCTTATTACTCTGTGCAGGTGATGCAGTCTTTTGGGGGCTTTTACTACCTCTGACTTGTGGACCTCTGTCAAGGAAGTGAGACTTGTGCTTCTTTTTCAGAACCTCCTCACCAGTCTGGCCGCCAACAAAGGGCGACTGGATGCCATCAACCAGTTGGCAGATGACATTGTCAAGTCAGGCAGCAGTCAGCAGAAGGAGGTTCAGCAGAGGCGGAAGGAAATCAATGACGGGTAGAAACACTGTCCACTCCTGTCTAGCCCCCAAGTCATTGTCCCTTCAGTCCTGAAGCTGTTGTTGGCATGGAGACCGTTGTAGCTTGTGCCAGGAATATAAGTCTGGGAAAGTGAGAGCTTGACAATCGGCATGCCTTCTTTGAGGAAGACTAATTTGAGGCTGGTGTTCTTGCTCTTCAAGGAATTACATTAGATGCTCATTTTCCCCAGTGTGGGAAGAACAAATCCACTGTTTGCCTTCATGAGAAGTCAAGTGACCAGAGTAATGGAGTAGTCAATGGCCATATGCAGTCTGTGTGTGTGGGTGTGGACGAGTGGGGTGGGGATGGGTGTGTGTGTGTGGATGGGGGGTGGGGGGTGGGGGATTGGGGCGTTTCCAATTTGTGGAATTTTTTATTTTAGTTTTATTTTGTTTGGTGGTTTTTTCCTGTTGTTTTTGCTAGATGTTTTTGTTTCATATTATTCCAGACACCTGATCAAATGCAACTGAACATGACAATGAAGTAAAATGTAACAGGCATTTTGCCTAAGGCTATCAAAATTGCTTTATAAAGGTTGTCGCGCCCACACCTGCTAGGTGGGACCTTAACCTCTCATGCAGAGGGAGTCAGGAACTCACAAGAAACTACTGTTGGATAAAGATTTATTCACTCATCAGACCCCCCCGAAGAATGAAATAGACGGGGCTGAAAGTGAATGATTGTAATGACGATAGATAACTGATGCTAAAGTGAATGATGGTAATGATAGATGATGACCTACAATTTATGCGCACAAGCGACGAGAAATGAAACAAATCTACAACTCACACCTCAAACCCAAACACACGGGTGAAACTGCATTCCCCTCCCAACTCAACAAAACCTTAATGGTTGCCGTGGCTCTCACGGTGTAGCCTCAGTCACAACACCACACTACCCACGCAAGTACAACAAAAAAAACCGGTTGTCCACAACCGTCAAAACAACCAATCACAACAGCTACGCTTGTCCACAACTGTCACTTTCCCTTCAGCTCGACTATAACTGTCCACCACTGTCACATGGCGGCCTTCTGCGAAAGGCCGCAGCACGACGATGGAGAACCCAGAGGACGCTGAACATCGACCTTCCCCTGGACCAGGTGAGCTCAAGGTGATGGCATCAAACACCGTCAGGAATGCGCGGATGATGAGCGCCGGGTGATGACAGCAACGACAGCGATGAGGAGCCACGAGGACCCTGGCCGATGACGGTCGTGACACCTACGATTCACACACACACACACGCACAGGCCTAAACGGCCAGAATTAGCATACATGGCAAAACGCATGACACACAATTCCCAACTCAAAACCGTTACCCCCCACAAAACTGGAAATAGTCATTCCACCGTAACTAAATATGACGGCACTCATTTAAAACACAGTCTTAGCCTTAAACTAGGGCCATTTCGAGCATTTAACTCTTATTCAAAAATCACTCAAATCAAAACAGCAAACCTACCACGATCCATGACATGATGCAAATGAGGCGAGAATGGAAACACGGCAGATGAATGAACGAAAAGACTCCGTTCTAAAATCCCACTGCCTATTTCAACTTCCCACCCACCTCTAGAACAACAAACTAACAACCTAGGGAAAACTTTCACAAAGACAATTACACACAAACAAATACTCACATGGAAGAAACTCGGCCCTTCCCCTGGTGATGAGTCTGTTCGGCCTACGCCGACAACGACAATAAAGTCTCTAAACTATTCCGGGCTGGCAGAAGCCACGCCACGCACTGGGCCGACAGCGGTCGCGCAGCAATCCAGCACACACCACAACAGCGATGTTGCCTATACGCTCACCAGTTAGCGTCTGCCTTTCCAAAACCCAATGAGCAGCGCGTCCACCCCTTCCGGCCTCGCAATTCCCGTGCGAGGGTGCACCGAGTTCACTCATCACGCCCATCCCCACGTGAAAACAGTGAAAAGCACCGACGAAGAGCGCGCTAACGCACTACAAACACACTACACGCACAGCATGCACACACAAGTTAATAACACGAAAATTAACCCCCCAAAACCCGCAACCTGCTCGCGACAAAGGTAATCTGGCAATTTATCAGACTTTGAGCACAAATATAATTTATCAACAAAGTGGACATTATATGTCTTGTAATTATGGTTTATATTCTACGGAACAAAAGTGAGGAAAATTAACATTGCCTCCCCCCCCCCCCCCCCCCCCCCCCCCCATTTTCCCGATGGAACTATTTGAACAAACTGAAACATGACAAAGATAAACTCTGGAAGGTGCATCAAGGTCATTTTTTTATCAACTCTAACATTGTGCATGACATACTGTTAACCCGTCATTTCAAACTGCTTTTTTAACCTCTAAGTTTTTTTACATGATTATTTGCATTTTTAAAAGAATCAATTTTGTAAAATTTGCTAACCTCTTGTAAGACATTTTTTGAAAGTTTAAAACCTGTGATACCGTTGGATCATATCATACGTCAAGATATTGTCTTCACAACATTAAGAGGACGAAAAATGACGCCCAAGCATCTGGGCATTGGTCTCACAGTGCACCAAGCCACAAAATCAAAAGACCTTGTTCGTCTCCTTCATGTTGCTGGCCATTCTGTGTCCTACGACACTGTCCTTCGTGCAGGCACAGCTGAAGAATCAGAGTTGTTGTGTACTGAAAGTGCATAATTACCATGATAATCATGCTATGCAGTATCGTTGATATTTCAGAAGTAATAAAATTTTCAGTTTATATCATCACCCAGAGTGTGTATTTTCTTCAAATCGTTGATTTTTATTTGTTATTCTCCAAAGCAACATGGAGTAAACTTTGTTTCTGCAATTCAAGAAGAATATCTGATGTATCTCTTCCTGTCTAATGCTCTTTCATGGGTGAGATGCTTATTTCTAAGCAATGTTGATTGCCAACAAATTTAATGCACAATTTCAAATGGAAATACAACATGTGCACATGAAAATATTGTTTTGTTTAAAATCAGCCCCGACCACTGCAAAGTACCACTCCATTCCTATGTGTTACATCATACTTGTACTTTTCTTGCCAAATCACATAGACATGGTTGTTTTGTTTTCCAATCTACCTATACGAACTCGTGAGGCAGTTTTACGCCAATCCCGATTTTGGCAGCCGTTTTAAATCTGTCATCATGGCCATCCAAAGCAAATATAAAATATCCACCCACCAGAGTCAGTGACTGGAGGCAACAAAAGGCTAGCTAGTTCAATGGAGTTGTGACAGGTAAGAGGGAGTCAGTGACTGGAAGCGATTAAAGGCAGGCTAGTTCAATGGAATTGCTGCATGCAAAGAGTCAGTGACTGGAAGCGATTAAAGGTTGGCTACTTCAATGGAGTTGCGACTGTTAAGAGGGAGTCAGTGACTGGAAGCAATATTAGACTGGCTAGTTCAATGGAGTTGTGACAGGTAAGAACTGGAATTGGGAAGGCAAGGAAGTAAGTTGGGGTTAATGCTTCCATTGGAGCTGATGGGGCGAGGGTTGATAAGCCAAATTCAATCGATGGAAACAACTATTTGTACAGGGAAAAAGCAGAGGAGGCAGAGCAGGTGCAGGAAAGATATTTATGTTATGATTTTGCCTATGTTCAAATGTCCGCTAGTGTGTGCATGCATGCATGCATGCATGTGTGTGTGTAGCATGCATGTGTGTATAGTATACATGTGTGTGTGCATGCATGCGCATGCGCACATGCAGATGCATGCATCCACGTGTGCATGGTCAAATGCACACATGCAACTTACATTAAGGAACTCTCCTCAATCGAGAACTCTTCTTCTTCTTGACCACCTCCTTCTTCATCACAGTTTTCTTGACCTTGACCCTTTCTGCGACCTTGACAACCTTCTGGATGACCTTGGGTTCAGTCTCCTTGACGTAGTTGGCTGGTATGAAGCTCTCGGTGCCATTGGCCAGTCGCACCTGCCACCAGTCATTGATGGTCTTTTGCATGAGATTCATGATCTGCAAAGGCAACAAGGAAAAGCAATGATCACTTCTAGCTCTGTGAAGTCCCATATCAAAAAGGAGTATCTCTTTCCACTCTGTTGGTCACTCCTCTTCTAGCTCTGTGAAGTCTCAGTATCAAAGAGATTCCCTCTTTCTGAATAATAGGTTGCACTTGGAGCACACACTCACTCACTCATCTACCAGACTTCATAAGTTTCTGATGCATTTTACTAGAGGCATGTAAAATTTCATCCAACCTTCACACTTGTAAGCATGCTGAGATAGTCGGGTAGCTGAGTTCAGAAAAGTGTAACATGCTAAACGTTGAGGGTTACAAGCGTCCACCTGGGCTAAATGGAGAGTCTAGACGTAGAGCTATGTGGTCTAGGTAGGTGGACATTCTGAATTTGGTTTGTTTGGCCGCCATGACACTTTTCAAAATGGCCGCCACAATCTACACTTTTCTTCATATCTCAGCTAAGATTTGGGATAAACTCAAAAACATGGAGTCAATTCCTATGTTTTGCATGATGAAAAAGTCAATTGTGACCAAAAAATAACCCTAGCATTCACATTTTCTATCAAAAATTTAATATTTGACAAAATAGCTAGGCGATATAGGAATTCGGTAAGTATTATCTTTCTGAATTTGCTATCTTAAACAATGCATATCAGTGTGGTCTGGATGAAATGTTTACTACTAGAACAATGTAGTTTAGTTTGCCTGTTACAACTTCATTGAACTAGCCAGCCTTTTATTGCTTCCAGTCACTGACTGCCTCGTACCTGTCTCACAACTCCATTGAACTAGCCAGCCTTATATTGCTTCCAGAAATCCTCAAGCAAACAAATAAATGTCTGTATTGAAGCGAAGCAGAATCAGCAAGGAAAGGTTTAGTCTGATCAACTCATGAGTCATGCACATCCGACACTAGAGGTTCTGGCGATGAAATAGCCCCGGTAATGATGTATCACGATCCCATGTAAGGAAGGAAGCATTTAACAAGGATCGCTGTATACGTGTTTTGCATCATGGTTGTGTTGTTTCCTGCTCTCCCTATAGTCTCAGTGGCGGTATCATCTACATGCACTTCGTTTTCTTTACTGTTCCTGCAGTTCACGACCAGACGCAGTTCTTGCTGTGAGCGTCCCACGTCCTTGAATGTCCTTCTGCAAAACGCTATTTCGAACGAGCTGACAGAGACGCGCGTTTGAATACATGTAAAAAGGAAAAAAGTTATGGTTTTATATAGCGACTTGTCGCCCATGTCTGGGTCTCGAATCACTTTACACTTTTCCCCCTGATCACTGGGCCGCTTGTTCAAATCTTCACCAGCCCTTGACGACAAACACAGTGACAGACAGATTAGACGCGCAGAGTCAAGTACCAGCGCCAACCCCACTTCCAGGTGAGCATTCCAACCTGACACTGTCTCATGACCGCATGTAAATGCTAATAGCAACACTCTGTACCAGCGTTGCCCTCACACGTACCCGGTTTTACTCCCGAGAAGAAGACAGCCGTCTTAATGCTGACTGCCAAAACTGAAGACGTTTTTGGCTTCCATTTCATCAATTCTAAATCCTGCTTAAAGTTTTCCATCTGATCATAGAGTGGGATATTTGAACAATAACGTATCCCGCCAACATGCACCTTTCCACGGAATGGCCTCGTGATTTGCACAGACCAGTCACGTGTCGTGTCAGTTTCTCCGTTGTGTCCTCGGGCAAATCTCAGAGACCACTGGCGCCCCGGGAAGCGATACAAAGAATGACATGAATGGAGGACCATCTCTGCTACTGCGACGCACCCCAGACAGAAATGGGGCCACGTGCCAATGACAAAGCTGGATGACGTGCAGCGACAAAGCCAGCAGAGGCGTCCTTCCAGGCACGCTGCTAGACCAGGTGTATGTTTGCCAAGCAGAAAGAAGACCGCTGCTCAAGATCGTCCTTTCATGTGTCCTATTGTCCCCCAGCTGCGGGGCCATATCTGCACTTATCAGATTGCAACGCTGCTGTCGCCTGAGATGAGGTACCACTGTAAAGCATAAGCACCATGTTCGCTCTAACTAGAGAGCACTCTGAGAGCGCAAACCTCCGCCAAGGACGCCACAATTTCTCTTCCATGACCTCCATGACCTGTAGATTTCAGTTCATTTTAGAGTCCGCTAGAGGTCTCTGAGTGCGGAATATGTACGCCGGCGTCATACAAAATTCGACCTCATCAACTTTGTGATGCACAATAAAAATATATAGTTATTGTTCCAATTCCAAAATGAGATAACCTCCTGAATTTAATGGATCGTCCCTTGGGTGAACTCTGACCTTGCACCAAATTTTATCAGAATCCGTTTTGAACTTGTTGAGTAGCACTGCTGAATAACTAACTAAACTAAACTAAACTAAACTAACTAGCTAAACTAAACTAACTAACTAAACTAAACTAACTAAACTAACTAAACTAACTAAACTAACTAAACTAACTAAACTAACTAAACTAACTAAACTAACTAAACTAACTAAACTAACTAAACTAACTAAACTAACTAAACTAACTAAACTAACTAAACTAACTAACTAAATTAAATAACTGATTTACTGACTTACTTACTTACTTACTGACTTACTGACTGACTGACTGACTGACTGACTGACTGACTGACTGACTGACTGACTGACTGACTGACTGACTGACTGACTGACTGACTGACTGACTGAATGACTGACTCACTAACAAACTGATTAACTTACTAACAAATGAACCAATCAAAAACAGAACATGTCGCCACTGTTTTCATTGTTTTCCCTTATACCCATGACTTTCATGCTTCACGTCAATACCATTATGATGTCATTGCAACCATGAATTCCATGATTGATGTCAAAAGCCTATAGAGATGGGCCGGACTGACCACGATAAGTACCATGTCCGGTGGAATCCGCTCGATGCCTGCTATCTGCTGGACTAACGGACTTATGGCCGATGGACACCCGGGGCCTGCTAGTGTACCCGTACTTCAGGCATGGCCGCCTCGTTCTTTTTGTCCGTAGTTTCTGTCATTTACCTAAGTAAAGGAAGAGGGTGTCGATCTTTAAGTGAATGCACTTTTATCATTTAGGACTACATTTTATATTATGTTGTTGTTTCTGACTTTACTCTTCGTCAGATGAACATTGTTCTAAACTGAATGGTTGGAAGCATTAGAAAATCTTTGTGACGTCAGATGCTGGTAAGTTTCAAAATCTATGCGGGGCTCAATGAATGTCCCCCTCCTCGTACGTCCTCATCCTCCTCTTTGTTTTCCTCCTCTTTCTCGTCCTCCTCCTCGCCATCGACCTCATCCTCCTCTTCGTCCTCCTCCTCGCCCTCGTCCTCCTCCTCGCCCTCGTCCTCCTCCTCGCTCTCGTCCGCGTCCTCCTTTTCGTCCTCGACCTCGTCCTCGTCCTGCTCCTCGTCCGCGTTCTCCTTTGTCCTCGTTTATCCGGGGAAATTGATATTCCACATGATTCAAACAGAATTTGCGTTGTGTCAAGTCTTTCAGACAACTGCGCACTATCCGTGGTCGGATGGTGTTGCTAAAACTTCGTTCTGGAATCGGTGTGCTCGCTGTAACTTGCTTTCCCAGTGAATAGCGTGCTTCACCTCGAGACCCGAAAGTTTGTTTAGCAGTCTGGCGTCATTGTACGAAAGCACATTACCCAGTACAGTCCTTTCAGGAGGAATGAGAGCCCCAGCAAAGGCGACTGGGTGGGTTCAACGCTTTTGCATGCATTCCATGGAGTGAAGGACAGAGAGTGGTTTGGGAGCTTTCCCTTACAGTGTTTACTTTGCGTTGTACTTTGCCACACCCTGACGGAGCGCCTGTTTTGCAAGTCACGTATTTGCTAGCAATCCCATGTCCCGAGTCTGTGCAGAAAGTCCAACCAGATGAGCGCTACATCAGTCTGTGTTTCTCTGTGTGTGTGGCTGTGTGAGGATTTTAGTGTGGGTTGTGTGTCGCTGTGCCTCAGCGTGCGTGCGTGTGTGTGTGTGTGTGTGTGTGTGTGTGTGTGTTTGCGTGCGTGTGTGTGTGCGTGTGTGTGTGTAATTGTGTGTATGTGTGCGTGCGTGTGTGTGTGTGTGTGTGTGTGTGTGTACGTGCGTTTGTGAATGTGTGTGCGTGTACGTGCGTGTGTGTGTGTGTGTATGTGTGTGTGTGTGTGTGTGTGTGTGATGTGCGCACGCGTGTCTGCGAGTTTGCGTTCACAAATGAGCATTTACCTCCCCTCCTTCGCCGGGGCTGCTTCTCCCCCCCCCCCTCTCTCTCTCTCTCTCTCTCTCTCTCTCTCTTTCTCTTTCTCTCTCTCTCTCTCCCTCTCTCTCTCTCTCTCTCTCTTTCTTTCTCTCTCTCTCTCTCTCTCTCTCTCTCTCTCTCTCTCTCCTCTGTTCCATTGTTAAAGGTTATACAGGACGTTCGCTGTCTTAACCAGACATTAGTACCACCACGTGGAAATCGTATTTTGAAACAATGTTCCAGACCAATGACAGCCTGGTATGGGATGAATGAGATTTTCACGAATTAGTGCTTCAAGAGACATTGGATCCTGTCATTACTAGGGAAGAAGTGAAAAATGCCATCAGTAGAGTAAAGGCAATCCCTTCCACTAATGCTGAAATGGTCGTTATGGGCCACATTTCCGGACACTGTACCTGAGGTACTCTGTCCGATCGGACTGACTTCGCACGCCCGGGGAGTTATGCTAAGATCGGCCGCTTTAATAAATCTGCATTTTGTGACAAACGTCTTGCTCGGCGGTACTGTACTCCATGCACCTTAACGGTCCGCGTGATTCGGGTGTAATCTTAATGCTAAACGACGTTCCGAATGTTTCCGACTTCGACCATTTCAGCAGCGCCAATAAACGTCGTTTAGCTTAAGATTACACCCGAATCACGCGGACCGTGAAGGTACATGGAGTACAGTACCGCCGAGCAAGACGTTTGTCACAAAATGCAGATTTATTAACGCTGCCAGATCTTAGCATAACTCCCCGGGCGTGCGAAGTCAGTAGTCAGGCGGAGTGGCGGCTGCGGTCTTGTTCTCGTTCAAATGCCGAGATTTCAAACCGAGGTACTCTGTCCTATCGGACAGAGTACCTCAGGTACAGTGTCCGGAAATGTGGCCCATAACGACCATTTCAGCTCCACTAATGGGCCACACTAGTGGACTCGTCTGAAGAAAGGGGTGCGGACTCCGCTCCGCTTGCGGGCCACGGCATCTGATTGGTTGAGTTTTTACATAGGCGTTTATGCTCGAAAGAGAGCCAAATCGTCTTGACGACTGCTGCAAATAAATATGATATTCATCGTAACCCAATTCAGCTGAAAGTGCATTGCGAACACCAGTTTATTAACTATTCACACTTTATTGTCATTATGTGGGCGGAATTACCGTCCAAGATTGCATAATTATGTGAGCTAGCGAGCACGTAAGAATTTGGTTGTCAGTCTGTGTGGGAGGCACTGCGAATTAAACGACCAACATCGCACCCCTTTTCTCGGACGAGTACACTAGTGTAGCCCTGTAGCGTGCAAAATAGTAACCCGTGCAAAACAGTACCCGGAAGTCATCGCAGAGTTATCTGCGAGGGACGTGCTTTATGCAATTTACCGCTCCTGCACCTGTTCTTCGCATGGAATATATTCCGACAAACGACGCATTAGTTGCTTTACGAGGTTTTGGTGCATTTGTGTAGTTTAACACATGATGTAGCGTTCAAAAAAGTTTTTCCCCGTGTAAAGCCGTCTCCCCTGCCGGAAATAATATGGGAGTCACCTCCCTGTAGTCTGTTTGTAGTCTGGTTTTATAAAACGCGACCGTTGACTGACTTGGCACGCCCGGGGAGTTATGTTAAGATCCGGCCGCGTAAATATATCTGCGTTTTGTGACAAACGTCTTGCTCGGCGGTACTGTACTCCATGCACCTTAACGGTGCGCGTGATTCGGGTGTAATCTTAAGCTAAACGACGTTCCGAATGTTTCCGACTTCGACCATTTCAGCAGCGCCAATAAACGTCGTTTAGCTTAAGATTACACCCGAATCACGCGCACCGTTAAGGTGCATGGAGTACAGTACCGCCGAGAAAGACGTTTGTCACAAAACGCAGATATATTTACGCGGCCGGATCTTAGCATAACTCCCCGGGCGTGCCAAGTCAGTCAGGCGGAGTGGCGGGTGCCGTCTCTTTTTAGAGTGGAATTCTCAGCACGTCCCTCGCAGATAACTCTGCGATGACTTCCGGGTACTGTTTTGCACGGGTTACTATTTTGCACGCTACAAGCCCATTAGCGGAAGGGATTCCGATTAAAGCCTGTAATGGCGCCTGGTTTAGATAGTTTACCTGGTGAATGTATCAAGGTAGCTGGAGAAAAAAATCGTTCCATTTTTTACTAAATCGTTCAACGCCTTTTTAAATATATCTATCATTTCCCGTCTGCATGGTCACGATCAGTTATTCTCTCCTTGCACAAGAAGGGAGAGTACTTGACCCTGATTATTACATAGGTATTTTGTTGCTGAGCGCAATGAGCAAGATTTTTACAGACATTTTCTGCGAGACGTCTGCGTGTGTGGATGGAGCAAGAAAACAAGACAAGTGTAAAACAAGGTGGGTTTCGATCCCACCATTCAACAGTGGACTATATCTGTACATTATATTGTATGATCTTGAAATGAGTATACGGAGGCAGACGTGGGAAACTCTTCGTCGTATTTGTAGATTATAGGAAGACATCTTGTTCTGTCAACCGGGGGACAGTTCTGGAACGAGCCTAAAGGTGCATGGGAGTCGACAAAGTTTCTCTTGATATTAAAGGTGCTGCACGCCAACGTCCAGGCATTTGTTCGGTGGGGTCATGACTTATCTGATTTCTTTGAGTGCCTGGCAGCCCATATAAAAATTTTCTACAAAATCAAATGGATCATCTTGTGCATGTTTGAAAAACTCTAGGCTTGAGGGTAAACATTGAAAAGGCAGAAGTTATGGTGTTCAAAAGAGGAGGTTATCTAGCTTCGGGTGAAAGATGGTTTCTTGACGGTTCTCCACTTGAGGTGGTAAATCAGTGTAAGTACCTTGGCTACATACTAACGACAAAACTCTCCATAAATTCTACACTTGATGATCTAGCAGTGAGAGGGAAGTAGAAAGGTGTCAAAGTTTTGATAGCACTCTGGAATCTGCGCAGCACAAAAACTGAAGTGTTTTCAAACATGTTTAACGCGCAAGTTCTGGCCATGCTACTGTACGGTTTGGAAATGCGAGGTCTCCAGAGATGTTTGATAGTAGAGAGACTCGTTATTTCATTTACAAAACGTATGTGCGACTAGAATCGAGGACGCTAAACTGCATGATATACGGAGATCTAGGAAGATTTACGATCTCGATCAATAGTGGTGTTAGGGCTGTAAATACATGTTAAAACTGTCATTTGAAATAAGATCAACTCCCAAAGCAAACATATATAGAATGCTAAAAACTGGACAAGGTTAGTGAAGAATTGCTTATGCCAAATTACTTTTGGCTGTGTGTGGATGAATAGAGGAAACAGCAATGAGGAACGTCTTCTACTACAGTTTAAGCAGAGAATGAAAGATTGTTATATGCAAGGTTGGACTGCAAAGAATAGGAGTGATGCAAGATATGTTTGGTTCTCATTCTTTGAACAAAACTTTGGTTTAAAAAAAACTATTTGAGCGTGCGTGAAGTGAAAAATTTCAGAGATGCATTCATTCGCTTAAGGTTTGGAATTAATGATTTGCTCATTAACAAGCTGTGTGCAGGTATTCAAGACATCAAATGTCCAGTTTGTGAAGAGAAGGAAAATGAACAGCATCTTCTACTGCCATGTCCTGGTCATGAAGAACTGAGGTGGAAAATATGCAGAAATATTTCGGACGCAAAAATGGAAAGTTACTACCTGCAAAACTAGACGGAGGGAAAGGAGAAAAAGATGACGATATCTCTAGAAATATTCAGAGTTTATGCACTTAAACTGATATTACAAAACAAAAATCAAGAAGGTAGACGTGTCTCAAAGCTTATTCCAGATACTTAATAGACTGTTTTCCAATAGCTGTGTACGGGAACAGCTAGCCCATTGTATATCTGCTTGAATGAATTATTTGTATGAAGGAAGTTTCGTAAAGCACTCTAGCGCTGCAACATGGAAGCACCCTGGTCAGCACGGAAATGCAATGCAATAACCTTGATAGTGTTCAGTTCAGTTCAGTTCAAATCAGTTCAGATGAGTTCATATATCTCTCTCTCTCTCTCTCTCTCTCTCTCTCTCTCTCTCTCTCTCTGCCTCTGTCTCTCTGTCTCTGTCTCTGTCTCTGTCTCTGTCTCTCTCTCTCTCTCTCTCTCTCTCTCTCTCTCTCTCTCTCTCTCTCTCTCTCTCTCTCTCTCTCCCCTCCCTTCCTCTCCCCTCCCTCCCTCTCCCACCCACCCCTCTCTCTCTCTCCCTTTCCCTTCCTCCCCCCCTCTGTGTGTGCATGTGTGTGGGTACCTGTGTGTGTGTGTATGTACATGTGTGTGTGTGTGTGTGTGCGTGTACATGTGTGTGTGTGTGTGTGTGTACATGTGTATGCGTGTGTGTGTGTGTGTGTGTGTGTGTGTGTGTGTGTGTGTGTGCAAGCACGCGCCAAACAACGCTGCATGCCACGGTAAACCTCCACAAATGTTCACCCCATACAGCGGCAGTGTAGGAAGTCTGGAAACACTGAATGGGTGTGCGCTGGGATGGGAAAAGGAGAGGAAGATACAGGAGGAAGTCTGGAAACACTGAATGGGTGTGCGCTGGGATGAGAAATGGAGAGGAAGACACAGGAGGAAGTCTGGAAACACTGAATGGGTGTGCGCTGGGATGGGAAAAGGAGAGGAAGACACAGGAGGAAGTCTGGAAACACTGAATGGGTGTGGGCTGGGATGGGAAAAGGAGAGGAAGACACAGGAGGAAGTCTGGAAACACTGAATGGGTGTGCGCTGGGATGGGAAAAGGAGAGGAAGACACAGGAGGAAGTCTGAAACACTGAATGGGTGTGGGCTGGGATGGGAAAAGGAGAGGAAGATACAGGAGGAAGTCTGGAAACACTGAATGGGTGTGGGCTGGGATGGGAAAAGGAGAGGAAGTCTGGAAACACTGAATGGGTGTGGGCTGGGATGGGAAAAGGAGAGGAAGACACAGGAGGAAGTCTGGAAACACTGAATGGGTGTGGGCTGGGATGGGAAAAGGAGAGGAAGTCTGGAAACACTGAATGGGTGTGGGCTGGGATGGGAAATGGAGAGGAAGACACAGGAGGAAATCTGAAACACTGAATGGGTGTGGGCTGGGATGGGAAATGGAGTGGAAGACACAACAGGAAGGTGAGGCATACAGAGATAAACATTTGCACTAACCAAGAGGACGAAAATATATGGCACTGACGCATGGAATACATTAATACAGCCAAATAAGCATATAGACACGATTATCCGATACAAACAGACAGGCAGACAGACAGACAGACAGGCAGGAAGACAGACAGAGACAGACACACAGACAGACAGACAGACAGACAGACAGACAGACAGACAGACAGACAGACAGACAGACAGACAGACAGACAGACACAGACAGACATACACAGACAGTCAGACAAACAGACGGACAGAGAGACAGACAGACAGACGGACGGACAGAGAGACAGACGGACAGAGTGACAGACGAACAGACGGACAGACAGACACAGAGACAGAGACAGAATACAATGAAAACGTCTTTGGTTGTTTACATTTTTTTGCTGTGGGACAAAGCTATCACCTTTCCCCTTACCCAAAAGTTAACCCAGCATGTGCTGACTCGAGGTTTAGCTAGAATTACCCAAAAGTTAACACAGCATGTGTTGACTCGAGGTTTAGCTAGAATTACCCAAAAGTTAACCCAGCGTGTGCTGACTCGAGGTTTAGCTAGAATTACCCAAAAGTTAACCCAGCGTGTGCTGACTCGAGGTTTAGCTAGAATTACCCAAAAGTTAACCCAGCGTGTGCTGACTCGGGCTTTAGCTAGAACATGTATATTTGTTCTATTGAAAATGTTTTCCCATCTCAACATGAATCTACCATGCACAACTGCATTGCTTTTACACTTTACTTCCAGTGACATAAGAATGTTGACTGTATGTATGAAAGAAACTTCTTCTAATACCATCTGACGAACAAGAAGAAAAGTTACAGAACAATAAAATGTTAATCCATGGAGTTTCATAACATATGGCACAACTTTAACTATTTTGGACATTTAATTCTGAACTATGCATTCTCCAAATTATATCTAGGTAAGTTTATATATTGCCAAAGAGCTGACAGGTCCAGGCGATTGTTCACGATGAGCTAGTGACCTGCTGAACACTCGTACGCAAAGCAGATGATGAACACAAGAGAGAAACTAACAAACAAACAACAAATCTGCTCGTTTTCATACAGGCAGTCCTCTATAGTGGTATGAAGACAGGGTGGAACGGAGGTGCTTTTTCTGTTGCCTCAAACAAGTTTCGAGATCTGTGATATTGACTGTGTCAGTGATTCAGACGGAAGTAGTGTGGGTGTAAATTCTGTCTTTTTCTTGAAAGAAAAGTATTTAAAAGCAAATAACAGACAATAACATGACATAACATCGGGATATCGACAAAAAATTGTGTTTCGAAACTGAATGACATCCCGTACAAAAGCACTATGCGACAAATACGAGCTTATAGCCTTGAAACCAATATTGTATATAAAAGTTTCGCCATCATGCAAGATGGCCTAAAGACATACAGGTTGTGATGTAGAATGCAGCATAAATATGTAGAGAAATGTATGTACTAGTAAAACATGACTGAAACAACATTATTTAATTCAAAATCCCAAAGAAAGAATTAATTTTGAGAAAAAAACCCAGTATTTGCTTGTTCTTTTCAGTTATCCCATCGATATTATCTAGATGAGCCAGAGTCACTACGGGGTCAGTCTCCCCATTGCCGTTGAGGCAAAAATATTGCACTACAACCATGTTAAATGTTGATGCGAGTTGCAATGACTTCACTCAGTTTTACACTTTGTGCTCACAAAACCGAGGGTATTCTATCACGTGCGCGCACGCACACGCACACACACACACACACACACACACACACACACACACACAAACGCATGCACACACACGCGAACGCTAATAAATACAGATAAAATTACCGTTACTCGCCCCAGATCAACA
>JAWQFJ010003389.1:5000-12500 GCA_034096865.1 Theodoxus fluviatilis | reverse complement strand
TGAGAACAAATAGTAAGACAGCAGGTGAGAACAAATAGTAAGACAGCAGGTGAGAACAAATAGTAAGACAGCAGGTGAGAACAAATAGTAAGACAGCAGGTGAGAACAAATAGTAAGACAGCAGGTGAGAACAAATAGTAAGACAGCAGGTGAGAACAAATAGTAAGACAGCAGGTGAGAACAAATAGTAAGACAGCAGGTGAGAACAAATAGTAAGACAGCAGGTGAGAACAAATAGTAAGACAGCAGGTGAGAACAAATAGTAAGACAGCAGGTGAGAACAAATAGTAAGACAGCAGGTGAGAACAAATAGTAAGACAGCAGGTGAGAACAAATAGTAAGACAGCAGGTGAGAACAAATAGTAAGACAGCAGGTGAGAACAAATAGTAAGACAGCAGGTGAGAACAAATAGTAAGACAGCAGGTGAGAACAAATAGTAAGACAGCAGGTGAGAACAAATAGTAAGACAGCAGGTGAGAACAAATAGTAAGACAGCAGGTGAGAACAAATAGTAAGACAGCAGGTGAGAACAAATAGTAAGACAGCAGGTGAGAACAAACAGTAAGACAGCAGGTGAGAACAAATAGTAAGACAGCAGGTGAGAACAAACAGTAAGACAGCAGGTGAGAACAAATAGTAAGACAGCAGGTGAGAACAAATAGTAAGACAGCAGGTGAGAACAAATAGTAAGACAGCAGGTGAGAACAAATAGTAAGACAGCAGGTGAGAACAAACAGTAAGACAGCAGGTGAGAACAAATAGTAAGACAGCAGGTGAGAACAAACAGTAAGACAGCAGGTGAGAACAAACAGTAAGACAGCAGGTGAGAACAAATAGTAAGACAGCAGGTGAGAACAAATAGTAAGTCAGCAGGTGAGAACAAACAGTAAGACAGCAGGTGAGAACAAATAGTAAGACAGCAGGTGAGAACTAATAGTAAGACAGCAGGTGAGAACAAATAGTAAGACAGCAGGTGAGAACAAACAGTAAGACATCAGGTGAGAACTAATAGTAAGACAGCAGGTGAGAACAAATAGCAAGACAGCAGGTGAGAACAAATCCTCATTCCGTGTTGACTCGACAAGTTTTCTCTTTAAAGTCACGACTAGGTCTCAAGTCGCCATTTGTTTTATTCCCCTCCATTCTCTTCTAGTCATCGTGAGTATATCTACATCAGTAACGCGTTGCTTAAAGATAGGAACATTCCAAGTTCTTGCGAGGAATAGGCCGGTGTGAACATGATGAAAACAAATTAATAGGCAATCAATGTTTGACACATGTTGACACCGGCCTATTGTTTCACAACTAGATAGCTAGGCAACTCGCCCCAGGCGATTCATCGCGAACAAGTTCGGTACAAGGTAATACGAGTAGCCTCCCTTGGTGTCTTGTTCAAGCCTGCCACAGTCAACTTTCCTGCCCTGCTGAAGAACAAGGGCACATTGCTTTCGCTAGGAATCTTGCACGACTTTGCGATAAATAGGTCGGTGTCAACATTTGTCAGTGCGATGAAAGCAGATGTAAAGGCAGTCAAATGTTTGACGCATGTTGACACCGGCCTACTATTTGCCAACTATTAGGGTCTGCAACGGGGGTTGTTGCTTCCCCTGACAAGCTAAGCGCAAGAGTTATCGCGCCTGCTTGGTCAGTACACTGCATTATTGTAACTATGGCGGTAATGGACACTGCAAATTTCGAACGATGGCGTATGCCGGAATTAAAGCAGTTCATACGGGAAATGCAACAGCCATTGTCGGGTACGAAAGCAGACCTAATTCAAAGGGTCAAGGGCTGTATTGCTTTGAAGGTAAACAAAGCAATCGGCGGGGGAATCCGACATAGACTGTGCCGACGCTTTGGCCCCAAAGTTTCCAAAACTAACAACACCATCGGGCCAAAAACTTCCTGATCCAGTCAGTCTCAAGACAGGATGGTGTTCGGCAGTGGATTTTCCTGCAGATTTTCGGGATGCAGACCTGTACAACTATTTTGTTTTGAGAATAAGAGTAGTCGTGAACTCCCCTCCCGAGCTTGTGGCAGCCTGTGGGGTGTCAATCTCCTCACAAAGTCCCTCCCCCCTTGCATAACGGACTCACGGTTGAACCTGTGTGTGGCCACTACAACACAAGCATTTACAAGGGAATATGCGCTAAACAGGCCGTTTTTAACCGGACTAACACTTTCCTTTGAAACATAGTATTCCCATGGCTTGCTCTGGCAGGGCGCACCAACCGCCATATTGTCCTCAGCTCGAACACAAAACGCTCATTTTCAGGATTACTGATACACAAACATAGGCACCGTACTTAAATAACGGTAATAATGTCTCAAAGCACAAAGTAGAGTACATCAATAGTTAATGAATATTGCTACATTATTCATATTGAGTTGTGCGTCGAAATCGAATCAAGTTAAAAGTTAGGCTACAGAGTACTCACTACTAGACAGCTTCTCGTGTAACTGTGTAGTTCGGACAGAAAACTGTTCGCATATATGCTTTACCTACTCTCAGGATAAGTTTCTGAGCTAAGTGTTCGCCTAGTCAAAGATATGCCCGGTTAAGAACTGTCTTAATGAGTGATATCAGACGCATCAACCTGTACATGCAGACAATGGGGATGAACGAACAAACGAATGCATTAATATACATAATGACCGACGGAACGAATGAATGAATGAACGAACGAATGGAGCTTTACTGCTTAATATTAGCCTATGACGGCTAGTTAAGACCAATAACAAGAACATAACTGGAGCAAATGAGACTAAGAGCGAGTCAAGCCTTGATACCTATAGTTTAAATTTTTTCACGTTTCGCGTAAGGAGACGCGATTCGTAACATCAACAAAAAGGATAAACAAAGACGAACACGGAAACATGAGGAGGACAGCAACAACAACAATGAATATGCGAGTGCATTTAATGATATTTTTAACGAGTCAATCACTCAATGCAGTTGGCGCGAGCTCTGTTCAATAATCATGCACTGCATTCCTGCAGCAGAAATGCTGAGAACGAGAGAGACCTAGTATTCAACAGCACTACACTACACCGATCCACGCCATTATTTAGTTACATCTGCTTGCAAGCTCGAACCTAGCTTCGTCACTTCATGCCTGCTTACTGCGACAATAAACGATCACTTTGCCACGGTAGCACTGGCAAACACAACAAAAATGAACACCTCTTGGTACTCTCTCACTGCGTTCTGAAGCCATTCTGTACTGACCAGAGACCACTTTTTGGTTCCCCGCGCGAAAGAGCATCAGCGGCAATAACTCCTGATTTCCAGCTTCGTTGCAGACCCTAATAACGCCCCCTGTCTCGCGTGAATAGACCTCATGCACGAGTCAGCTGCGAATGTGTTCGCGAGTTATCTCCCCTGAAATCAGGAGCGTGATCGAAGATGGCGACAATGGAAACAAAGCGAGTGACTGTGAGCGAACTGCAACGTTTCTTGCGAGACAGAGGTGTGGTTGTGGGTCAGAGTAAGAGACAAGAACTTCTTGAACTTGTTGAAATAGCCAAGGACTTGGGTTTACCCGTAGATCCTGAGTTGTGTGTAGAAGATCGGTCTGAAGTGATAGGCGAAAAACTGAGAGACGGCAACCTCGTGTTGTCCAACCCTGCACTTCTGTCTGGATCTTCGGACACAAGCATCCTACCAGACTTTTCTTTTGTGGATGTGTGCACCTACTTGATGGGGCATGGCGTGGGCATTACAGCCATCAGTGACTATAGACGCTCCGAAGCTTATAGTCTCATGGAGGACGGCTTTGTCAGTAGTGTTGAAACCATGGAGCTAACCAGTGGGTACTATGCAGTCAAGGCTTCAGTCAAGCCAAGGACAAGGGACAGAGATCCAGTTACCAACGCTCCATTAGTGTGTGTATGTGTGTGTGTAGGTGTGTGTGTGTGGGTAGGGGTGTGTGTGTGTGTGTAGGTGTGAGTGTGGGTGTGTGTGTAGGTGTGTGTGAGTGTAGGTGTGTGTGTGTGTGTGTGTGTGTGTGTGTGTGTGTGTATGTGGTCAAGAGTACAGAGGTGCTGAGTATTGGTGTGACACAAATATTTCAAAATAAACCTTCTGATACAGTAATGATACACTCTTCATTTTACTTAAATATGATGCATTAGGTGATGTCTAAACTGTACAGAAAAGAAAAAAACTGAATGCAATGTTTAGTTTAGTTGTATTTGAAGAAGACAGTTTGGAGTCTCATCTTAACTTGACACCACCACTCATTCAGAAAAAGAGCCACAAAAGATAAACTATTCAACACAAAAACTTTATTGCAGCTTCAACATCCAAGTAATAATGATATTTTTGTTCCTAGGTCAAGAAGAAGTGAAATAAAGCCATAATTGTTAGTCAAATTAGAGGTTAGCATTCATCAACTTTACACCGCAGCCAATTTTCATGTCACACTTTGGTGTAGAGTTAAGATGAGACTCCAAACCAGACCCATGACTCCAGACCATGTGTGTCTGTGTGTGTGAGTGTGTGTGTGTGTGTGTGTGTGTGTGTGTGTGTGTGTGTGTGTGTGTGTGTGTGTGTGTGTGTGTGTGTGTGTGTGTGTGTGTGTGTGTGTGTGTGAGTGTGTGTGTGTAGGTGTGTGTGAGTGTGTGTGGGGTGGGGGTGGGTGTGTGTGTAGGGGTGTGTGTGTATGTGTGTGTGTGTGTATGTGTGTGTGTGTGTAGGTGTGTGTGTGAGTGTAGGTGTGTGTGTGTGTGTGTGCATGTGGTCAAGAGTACAGAGGTGCTGAGTATTGGTGTGACACAAATATTTCAAAATAAACTTTCTGATACAGTAATGATACACTCTTCATTTTACATAAATATGATGCATTAGGTGATGTCTAAACTGTACAGAAAAGAAAGACTGAATGCAATGTTTAGTTTAGTTGTATTTGAAGAAGACAGTTTGGAGTCTCATCTTAACTTGACACCACCACTCATTCAGAAAAAGAGCCACAAAAGATAAACTATTCAACGCAAAAACTTTATTGCAGCTTCAACATCCAAGTAATAATGATATTTTTGTTCCTAGGTCAAGAACAAGTGAAATAAAACCATAATTGTTAGTCAAATTAGAGGTTAGCATTCGTCTTAACTCAACTTTACACCGCAGCCAATTTTCATGTCACACTTTGGTGTAGAGTTAAGATGAGACTCCAAACCAGACCCATGACTCCAGACCATGTGTGTCTGTGTGTGTGAGTGTGTGTCTGTGTGTGTGTGTGAGTGTGTGTGTGTGTAGGTGTGAGTGTGTGTGGGGTGTGTGTGTGTGTGTGTATGTGTGTGTGTATGTGTGTGTGTGTAGGTGTGTGTGTGAGTGTAGGTGTGTGTGTGTGTGTGCATGTGGTCAAGAGTACAGAGGTGCTGAGTATTGGTGTGACACAAATATTTCAAAATAAACTTTCTGATACAGTAATGATACACTCTTCATTTTACATAAATATGATGCATTAGGTGATGTCTAAACTGTACAGAAAAGAAAGACTGAATGCAATGTTTAGTTTAGTTGTATATGAAGAAGACCTACACGAACACACAAGCTCAATACAGCCGGCAACATGTTAGCCGGCCGAGACAGCGAAATAGATCTATTTCACTCAGAATGTCAATCAAAATAGGGCAACGTACTTATTTTTTTAATCAGTGATTGATTAAATCATCATATTTTCTGTGACACTGAGACCAGACCATCAAAACAATTAGCACTAGGCCTTGAATCAAATCGTCATGCGATATCTTACCTTGCGAGGCGCAGTGGCCGAGTGGTTAGCGCGCTGGACTTACGGTCGCTTGCGACTGGTGGGTACGGCGTTCGAAGCTGCGCGGTCCACAGTGTTGCATCCTTGAGCAAGGTGCTTAACTCGCATTTGCTTCTCCCCACCCGAGGAGTAAAACCGGGTACCAAATGGCCCTCTTCAGGGCTGCCAAAAACAGCCCTCCTCAGGGCTTCTCCCCAGGTCCTTCGGATGAGACCTTCATAAACCGAGGCCTAGTGTGTGATACGCATTCACAAAACATCAAAATCGCGCACTATAAAGATCCTGACACTCATGTCCTCGACGGGTGAGTGCCGGCCACAGACAAAATACCCAGCATGCAAAAAAAAAAAAAAAAAAAAAAAAAAGTGTAGCAGTTTCACCAGTATGTTGGTGTTGGCTACCTTAAAAACCTAAGAAGAAGAAGAAGAACACATTGCGATGGGGCGTTCAAAAGGCTTCACGGCCTATATCTAGCCTCTCAACTACTACTACTACTACTACTACTACTACTTGCTGCAAATGTACGTGTACTGCGTGATTGTGTTGACGTTTAACTGGTCAGCTGGGCGATTGCAGGCTTTTATCCAGTGAAGGCAACGATCTAGATGGTACATATTCTTTCCTGGTTTCACAAATGGAATGAATTTGACGCCAACACAGCGTTCAGGGTATCTACTATCTGCTTTACATAGTCCCCAAGCACAGCGCTTGTTACTCGGCATTATGAAAGATTCGCGGGAAGCTGCTCCCGAAAACAAGGGAAGTAACTCCCAGAGCCTCGATATGTGGATATGGTCTATTATCCTAAAGCATTCATTAGCTTCAAAACTGTTTTCGTTTGTATCATCGTATCAACTCCTATTGCAACACGCGCTGTTGTAGTTTTAAAATCTGGAATCACATTATCAGATGTTGCCGTAATGTTTGCAGTTTGAAGAAAGATTGTTGAAAATGTTTTGTTTATCAGCGTTGAAATTAAGAAATCCCTTCCACTAATGGGCCACACTAGTGAAATCGTCTGAAGAGAGAGGTGCAATGTTGATCGCTTGATTCGCAATGACTCCCACACAAAATGATAACCAAGTTATTACGTGCTCGCTAGCTCACACACGCACTCTGGGACAGTTATTCCACCCACAGAATGACAATAAAGTGTGAATAATTGACAAACTGGTATGCACAATGCGCTTTCACATGAAACGGGTTACGATGAATGTCATTATTAGTTGCAGCAGTAGTAAAGACGATTCGGCTCTGATTCGAGCATAAACGCCTATGTAAAAACTCAGCCAATCAGATGCCGTGGCCCGCCAGGGGAGTTAGGTCCGCACCCCTTTTCCCGGACGAGTCCACTAGTGTGGCCCATTAGTGGCAGGGATTCTGGAATAGGGATGACGCTTGTGGGGAGTAGTTTGAAAAATAAAAATGAAAGATCATAAGAACACGGACACATGTTGAAAATGCATGCTCTAATCATCTATTTTCAAACAAAGTTTCGTCCATTAATTGACAGCTAGGTACATTCAAACAAGTCTGGAGAGAGAGAGAGAGAGAGAGAGAGAGAGAGAGAGAGAGAGAAAGAGAGAGAGAGAGAGAGACAGAGAGACAGAGAGAGAGACAGAAAGAGAGAGAGAGAGAGAGAGAGAGAGAGAGAGAGAGAGAGAGAGAGAGAGAGAGAGAGAGAACGAACGAACGAATAAATTTTTTGAATAGGTCACCGGGCCT
>JAWQFJ010003388.1:17500-22688 GCA_034096865.1 Theodoxus fluviatilis | reverse complement strand
TTTCCCCCTCTTTTCTCGAGAGGTTGCGGGTTCGAACCCGATCTTTTTTTTAATGCCAAAACCTGGAGGTTCAGCGCCAGCAGTTTTTATCAAATTTTCAGAATTGAGGTTTGAAAAGAAAGTGACTTTTTTACATTTTGGTGTTGCAATGAAAACGATACAACAGACTCCATTTGCAAAATGTGTGACGTTATCATTTGACGTCGAATAACGTGACGTCATTTGCGAGGAGATTTTTGAGAAGGGTGAATTTGGAGAACATTTGTGAAGGAGAAAGAAAGATTTTTTACGATGCGGGTCGTTTGTATCCTGGACGTTTTGTACCTAGTCGTTTCGTACCCTAACTGGTTAGAGTTAGGGTTAGGGTTAGAGTTAGGGTTAGAGTAGAAAAGGTACGAATCGACTAAATGAGGTGCACAACGACTAGGGTACGAAACGTCCTGTATTCGATTTTTTATCCCTCCCGGTTTACTGAAGGCCCTCGCAGCTGTATTGGGGGTTTTTAATGCCAAAACCTGGAGGTTCAGCGCCAGTAGTTTTTATCATCAGGCCTCGGACCAGCCAGGAGCTCCTGTACCCATGGGTTAATAAAGTTGTGGAAAGCAGCTATGGCTCGTCTCATACCTGCGCCCTTCTACCATCAAGCCTCGAGCTCCTCACCGCTCGAACCTCAACCACCGGGTTTTGTCTCCATCTTCACGAGATGTTGGTGGGGTTTTTTTTTTACTGAGGCAAGGCAAGAGATGGCAACAGCTGATGGCATTCCTTGAAGAATGCCATTTTCACACGTGTAGAGTGATGGGGTAGAACTGTCCATGCTCAGACGCACTTCTCTTTTTCAATCTACCTGTAGTTTAATACCTGTTAATACTATGATCCACGAAGCCTTCGCCTCGCAAAAATGTAGCAGAAATGTCGCCTAATAAAAAATTTGCATCCGTGGTTCATAAACAACGCCAATATTAGACGTCATCAATTCATTACCTTAATTGGAACTATTCATATCAACAGACGTGATGAAAGTCATCTTTGAGAATTTAGATATGTCTGCTTTCTTTTTCTTCGAGATGTTAACTTTGGAACCCACAGTGTTGTAAATCGGTCAACTCACGAACTAGCAGCTACATCGTAAAACAGCTGTGGACAACAGCCACTTTTGTATTGTCAAATGTGTGTGTGTGCGAATGCGCGTGCATGTGTGTGTGTGTGTGTGTGCTTGCGTGTGTCTGTGTGTGTGTGCTTGCGTGTGTATGTGCGCATGTGTGTATGTGTGTGTATGTGTGTATGTGTGTGTATGTGTGTGTATGTGTGTGTATGTATGTGTGTATATGTGTGTGCGCGATCCCGCGTGTGCGTGATTTCAATAGTATTTCTTGATTTCCCTCCATTCTGTCTGCATGCCAGTCTGTCTCTGAAGCTGTCAGTCTGACATCCCGGCAGCCTGTCTGTCTGCCTGTTCCCCTGGCTATGCGCCTGTCCACCTGCTTGCCTGTCTGTCTTTCCAGAACATGTTCACTTCAACGTGCTCTTGTTCTTTTTTCCTGCATCAAACTGAGCATTACGATGACAAAGGCATCGTTCGAGATGCACGCACAAAATGACGTTTTCATTCATAGAGAAATCACGCGCCTCGAATTAAGTTGCTGACATCCATCCGTCCTCTGGCTGGATCGAGATATGACGATGCGGCCCCAAGATTCAATGGGTTTTCACGCGTGGGTCATTCGGGGGATTTGCAGTGTCTGCTGTGATCACACTATCCGAGTGTGGAGTGGCAGACTTAGTTACACGTCCGATAGGCGAAATTGATGTCAGCATCCTCCTCTCCCTTTTCCGTCTTCGGAGTCGTAGACAGCATTAGTCAATAAAGCAAGAGTGCTCTCCCATGGGCTGACGTCATTTGCCCTCCGCGCTAGAAAAACAATCTGAACACTTTTTCATCCTACTTGTACCCGAATGTACATTACAATGCCCACAACACGGCATAGAAGTTCTCACACATTTCGTTTCTTTGCTCGATTCCTCTAAAGTATGGAGTGACACAAATGCTTCGGGTTCAGAAATTAGGTCGCAAACACAGTATGTTTCCTGCGATCAACAATGCTTTTTAAAAGTGCTCACTTTCAACGCAAATCGGCATCGAAATTCAATGCAATTTCATAATCTTTCATATCCAACGGGGCTAATAATGCAGAATATCTGTACACAGTCCGCACCTGAGACAATCGATGCTCACCATTGAAATGACAACATCTGCTGCTGCGATTTGGGCAAGAGCAAACTGCAGAAAATCAATGGAACGTGCATTGCCTAGGTTTCAAGAAACGCCAACAGACGGTAACCCCACGCTTCACGGTCTCCAAATAATTACGTTGAAAAAATATCGGATCCGCTGGTACCGGCAAGAGTAAACAACGTGTGTCAGGGTTACGTGAGTATGGCGAGGTGGGAATGATTTTCGCGAACTTTCACTCTAACTCGATTCACTTTGTTTACTTTACCATTACCCGAATGAGAATGTGCGTCGTGGCATTTCGGAATCACCGACAGTGCATACAAAGCACAAATCTCCTCAGACTTCCCTGGAATAAATCTAGACAGCAAACGTAGACGAGATCATAATAAATACAATAATATTTGTTCCAACGCGACCGATGAAAAAATTCTAGTAAGATGCACGAAAACGGCATAGGTGACTGCAATTTCAGCTGTGCATGTGATAAAACGTATTCATTATCAGCGAACAGGTGCTGATTTATCTTTGGGAAAATGTGCTAACTATGTTTACTGGCCGAAAGACAGGAGTAATGCAATTGCACTGGCGCGAAAACAAGGTTATGTTGTGAAGGTTCCAGAACGAACCCGAATATTGTAGCGCAATCAGTGTGCATGTGTTTACATCGGGCTCTTCCCTAATTCAGTTACCCAGTCACGTGGTCGAGCCGGGCTAAATTTGTCTTGTTGTGTCACGTGACGTCAGTCGATTTCCAGCTCGACCATAGAGAATATTCAACTTCATTCTCGAAAGCTCTGGAACCTGTGTTTAGGTATTCAAAGCGCGACAAAGCAAGAGAGAGACAGACACGAGCAGCAGATACGACAGAGTTAAGGCGAGAGCTTAACTAGAGGATAAACGAGTCCTCCTTTGTAAGGAGTGAGTCATCTGCGGCACTGCTTGTAGAGTGAAGTTGCTACGACGGTACTGCTTACTGTCACCGCTGTGTATCGACCAATGCGTGAATAAAGTTTATTGAAAACGACCACCAGCGTTTGTAACTTCGACTTCCCGGCGCAAGCTAGGAGAACCCCCGTACAACAGAACATTGCAAAGAGAGCACAACAGTTACAACTCTGAATCGAAAATTCAAATATTTACCGACCAGTGGCGTGAATGCACTGTATGAAGGAAGGAATGATTCACTGAAATGCAGCATATGTACATTATCCGACTTAGTAATTGCCCTGGAAACATTAACGCCTACTTTGACATGTGAACAAGATATTACACACACACACACACACACACACACACACACACACACACACACACACACACACACACATTCACACGCACGCACAATCAGTCAGTCAGTGGATCAGTCAGTCAGTCAGTCAACCAGTTAATCAACCAACCAATTAGTCAACTAACCACTTGATTATTCTCTTTTACAGTACCTGAATCTCTCTCTCTCTCTCTCTCTCTCTCTCTCGATTTTTCTCTTTCTCTCACTCACCTATAATCGATGTCCATGCCATGACAACTGCAAACAAGTTAAAGCAAAGTCGGTACGATTCTTCTGAGTTGGGATGGGAGCAATGCACGATGACATGTTACTAATAAGTAACTTCAGTTCTTGCAACTGTGAAGGTTCGAAGTCAGACAGGTCTATGTGAGATAGTGAATGCATTTGGCGCATCTGGGAAGTCAGTGAACAAAGTTGAACTTCTTTCCAAATAATCTTTTCCCCTGAGCTCCCGTTTAAAGAGAATGTGAATCGCTGTCTGTCTGGACACCGTCTCCCATCCTCAGCTGGCTTTCAGAGGGGCCTGGCAATAGTGTCCCCCTCTACAGAGGCAGGGTGTTTGAGTTTTCATTTGTCGTTTACAGAGGTGGCAGCAGCTGTGGCATAGTGGCTGAAGTGCAATATACCATTCAGGCTGCTGAGTCATTGCCCTCGAGGTTTGTCAGCGAATGCGAATGTAGACCTAGGAAGCCCTTCATCACACAACAATGGATTGCTGTACAGCTGTGGCAGGCTCCTGGTCCAGTTGTCATGGCTCGGTGTGTGTGTGCGTGTGTGTGTGAGTGTGTGTGTATGTGTGTGTATGTGTGTTTGTATCTCTCTCTCTATGTGTGTGCGCGTACTTGTGCGTGTTTGTGTCTCTGTCTGTCTGTCTGTCTGTCTGTCTGTCTGTCTGTCTGTCTGTCTGTCTGTCTGTCTGTCTGTCTGTCTGTCTGTCTGTCTGTCTGTCTGTCTGTCTGTCTGCCTGTCTGTCTGTCTGTCTGTCTGTCTGTCTGTCTGTCTATCTGTGTGTGTGTGTGTGTGTGTGTGTTATTTGCATGCCATTGACAAGAAAGCATACACGAATGTATTCACGACCTTTCGTTTTGGGATTAGCGATTTGTTTAATCACAGACTCATATATCGCTCTGGGCCATCACTAACCCTGTGTCCATTAGGCAGAGAGAAATATGAGGATGAGATCCTCTACGTTTTGGAATGCCCTGCTTTGTAAGATATTCGTCGACAATATATCATGGGGTATCTTTGGGGCATCTCCAGGATTGAACTCGTCACCTAACTTTCAGCAAAGAGTCCATCTTTGATCAGATTAGTTTGTTTTTATTTATTGAAAGCATTCAAAACGAGATCCGAGGCATTGGATTTGGTAGAGTCCGACTGTTTCTTTATCAATTAGTCTAATGTTGACATTGTCTAGGAATTGGAAATAACATTGAACCTCTTCAATGCTGTATTTACCATGGAATTATGAACCCCTTTGAAATGGGCCGGTGGCCTAATCAAAAGTTTTGTTTGTTTGTTCGTTCTATATCTCTCTAGCTCTCTGTCTCTGTCTGTCTGTCTGTCTGTCTGTCTGTCTGTCTGTCTGTCTGTCTGTCTGTCTGTCTGTCTGTCTGTCTGTCTGTCTGTCTGTCTGTCTGTCTGTCTGTCTGTCTGTCTGTCTG
>JAWQFJ010003388.1:0-12500 GCA_034096865.1 Theodoxus fluviatilis | reverse complement strand
TCTAAAAGTTCGAGCTGTAAATCGACTGAAGTCACGTGGCACAACAAGACAATTTAGCCTAACTCGGTCGCGGGTCAGGGCAATGACCTGACCGATATACAAAACCAACCGTGTCGCGACACTCGAGCATGATCGAGAATCTTCACATCATAAGCATACGTAATAAGCGGGTTTTGGGGGGCAGCCAGTCTGGGTGCGAGAGTACTTGAATATTTACAGGAAGGAAAACAGTCGACAATTTCTTACTTTTCCTGAATACCTACGACTGCTTTCCTGAGGCGTTTACGAGAACACTACGGCCAAATCAATATAAAATTGATGCGGAGGGAGAGGACATGTCTGGAGGGTTTGAGGAATATCCGCTTTAGAAACTGTGAGAAGGCCCAATCTCTGTTGTTACTGACACCTTCTCTGGAAGCAGTCCTGACGCAGGGAAAGCGATCCCAGCTCGAACGAACCACCTAGACAGCTTTTCCAATCCCATGGCTATTGCGGGATCTGTCCATTTTGTTCTGCATTACCAAAGACGATACTTGCAAGCTTGTGTTTTTCTTTTATGGATGATAGTCTTGAATCAATGATGATATAATCGTCAGCAACATATCAATTCATTTTAATGTTATCGTGACATTATTGTAATAATGCAGCGTCATATATTTACTGTCATCATAGGCAGCAATGCAGCTCAATTTCGTGAGTCTGCTAGCAACCAACAATTCAGAGAACAATGAGGCATGGCTTCAAAAATGAGGATGAATCATCAAAATGGCACTTGCTAGATGCCTGGCAGTGGTCATACTAATTCTCTTCAAATGTCTCACTGGAATCTGAACAGAGGGTCCAGGAAAATGAACTACGTTGCGAATCAGCGTGTACGGGGTTCCTTTCTTCATATGACCGCATCATTAGCTGACATACGAGGAAGTGCGATGGTGCATCAATCTGCACGTCCAAAGTCAGAAACACCAAAGCCTTAAGAAATTTGGAGACAGACATAAATTTCTCCATTTTCACTAGCTGTCGAGTGAAACAAAATCTCTTCGGTGGCGGATGTTGATTCGAGAGTGAATCAATGTGACCCTTTCAGTCCAGAGCCGACAGCCAGACTGCCCTGGGACTGACGGGTAAGAGATGGCTCCATCGAAGGTCCCGTTTGGCGGCATGCTTTGAACTTCTTGGCCACAGGAAGAAAATGTTCCAGTAAAGGTCATGATACCGTTGTAGCCCTCCCCCCCCCCCCCCCCCCCCCCCCCCCACGCCGAGCCCGACCTCGATGAAAGAAATCGAGAATTCATAAAAGAGATGAAGGCCCTGGGAGATAAAAAGGAAAATAATTAGAAAGAAAGGCTTACGTGATATCGTTTTCAGCTGCGAATGAATTTGTCATGGGAACACAGTCGAGATAAAGTCACGAAAATTTGACTTGGGAATGTATGGCCAGGAGCTGTACTTTAAATAGCTGAAGAGAAAAAAAGAGTGCTTTAGGTTTTGATTTAATTATTATTTTAGAAAAGTCCTGTCTGAAAGAATATTAAATTGTGAAGTAAGAAAAAAGGTGTTGAAGGTGTTCAAAGGACTAAATGTTTTTGCTCTAATGTGTAAATTCGTGTGATCTAGCACTCTGTGCATGTTAGAAGTAATGGCGATTTATGTCTCTAGAGGATGTGCCTCACGGTATCTTCAGTGCTGACGACTTTGCATATTGAATTTGGAGATGTAGAACGTCCTCGCTACTTTGTCAGACAATTACTAGAGGCAATACAAATAAAGATGCATCCTTGAATTCCCTTCACGCACAGGTATTACTCGGTATGCGTTGATTGTAGACAGAAGAGCCATATGCAGTTGTCAGGGCATACAAAGAGCTGCACATTCCAGGAGGTGTTAGTCTGCTTTCTACTGTAGAGCAAGTAGGAAGAAAAGGTGGGAACATCGGTTAGGAGTTTACTTGATCTATTTCGACCCTACTCAAACATCATGGGTCTATTCCTGGTAGGTCAGTCTGCTGTGGGAGTCTGAAATAACATTTGTGAGAACTCCGCACAGAATCAAACTCGAAACTGCCTTCGTCAGAAATCTGAAATTAACCGATTCACATCAGGTGACAGGTTCAGAAGTAACCGAGAGGTCGTTCAGGAACAGCCTTGTCTGGGGCTTTCGCTAACCCTTTTTTCATAACTATAATGATGGTATTCTGGTAACCTCAGTGTCAGAAAAACAAGCAGACTATTTTAATTAGGACTGCTGTGTCTGATTGATCCATAATAGCTTCATCAAATAGAACGCCTCATACCCTGACATCAACATGGTCCCATGAGAAGCCCTTGCTAAAGATTGTTCTTTGAAATTGGTCGCTTCGAAAAAATGTGGCTATAAATGGAACAGGCATCGACCACCAAGAGAGAGACTTTCCATAGACAAGAAGCAGTAGACAACGCATGTACGTCACTTTCCCCCTGGTAGTTCATGACTGCAAAATGTCTTCTAACTCTAGGGTAGAAATGTTGAAAACAATGTTTGATGGGAGTCATGAAAATGGGCGGCCCATTAATTTCAACAGAGTCGTTGACTTTAAACTCGCTATCCATAACAGTAACAATCACATGCAAATTCTAATAACGAAACCAATTAGATTATCTAGTTTCAATTGCCTTGAGTCGTTGCCCCTTGGTAATCATCTTAACTAGCTGATGTCCCCTTACAGAATTGCCTGTTGTTTCTTCTTCTTGGTCATAATTGTCACATAGCGTTCGATATTTGAAAACAACTTTTCAGCATTTTGGATGGGATGAGTGTGTATTCGCATGCTATTTGTTTTTTCTTTCAGTTCCTGCTAACGAGATGAAGAGGATTGAGCATCCTGTGACGATGACTTCTTTCTACATCTAACGCGAACCGTTCGATGGCGAGCGCGTTGTGGCTCTTACGAAATGAACTCTCCTCGTAGGTGAGGTGGACGTGACGTTTGACAGATGGTAGCATTCATCTTCTGGACAGGCAGGGACCGCAAATCTTTGTGAATGAAGACACTGATGTATGCCTTCACCATTCCCTGTCACAAAGGAGTATGTAAATCACGCGTGAATGTTTTACCTTTGTGAAGCATAAACGGGAGAGCAGGGTGAGACGGTATGCTCATTCGAGCCGTGAAAACGTTTGGAAGCTGAAAAGTTTGGGGACAAAAACCACGTGATTGATACCTAGGCTTGAGGGCAGGCTTTACTTTTTTGCACTTCAGTTTACATGATGAGAGAAAATATTGGACAGCAGACGAATTTACTGGTAAGTCATTGGTGCAAAGCTTTTGTATAGCTACTACCATCACTATCACCATCGGCATCCGTCTTCATCATTGTCTGTCGTCACCATCATCGTCATCATCATCACCATCACCATCATCATCACCACCATCACCATCATCATCATCACCATCACCATCATCATCACCATCACCATCATTATAGTCATCATCGTCGTCGTCGTCGTAGTCATAGTCGTCGTCACAACACTTGCCATCATCATCATTGCCCACATTTCCTCCTCTCCTCCATCTCCTTCCCCTCACACTCATCCCTCCTTACAAGATCTGACCCCTCGATCTCTTCGTTTTCCTTCTTCTCTTCCATCGACCTCTGTGGGTTGGGGGTAAGAATAGACTCATCATGTATTCTATGCGAGGAAACAAAGAACAAATGGGGCAATCGATATTTGACTTGCTCCTACTCTAATCAACTTGTTTGTTGATTGTTCTGGTCAGTGGCCTCGCATGGCTTACAAGGGCTGTTAGGCCGTAACATACCATTCATGTTTCTCACTTTGTTCTTGTCTCTATCATTGTTGGGGTTCTTGTGAGGCATAGGAGCTCTCATAACACATGAATTACAATCATGTCATCTTAATTTAAATGAGACTTCACATGTCGCCGATATATAAGGGTGTGCATCAGTTTGTACTGAACAAATTCAGCAGATAGATTGTCATGGTGATGGATGGATGGATGGATGGATGGATGGAGTTTAAGGTTCTATTAGCCCTGTAGGCTATATAAGGCCACAACGTTAAGAAACACCCATCTTTTACAAGGTATCAAAATTTTCATGACAATGGAGTCTATTACAATTAACCTAGCCAGTGACATGAAATCCAATAAATCGAGTCTCACTGCCCATCAGCCCGCAAAGGCCGTGTAGAACTTTCAAACACGATAAAACATAAAGGACGATAGGGAAAAAATTCACATCTCGGTTTCTCTTGTCACCCACAAAACACTTGGGGATGGATGGATGGAGCCCAAGGGCTCATAAGCCCTGAAGGCCATTCAAGGCTACGCCGTACTTACACTGTATTAAAATGTGTAATTAAAAGAATATCTTGTAAGAGGTAAGGGAAGATATATCGAAAACAATGAATACATAATACGACTCATAGACGAGAATAAAACTCAAAATCTATCCCCAAAAAATTCACAGCAAGAGGATCTTTAAAAAAATCAGATAGACTGCTCGACCCACTCCGTAGATGAGCAAGTCGGGGACACTCCACCAGAACGTGCCGCATGGTGAGCCTGCACTGGCAGGTACGGCACTCCGGTGGAGGCTCCGACCGCAAAAAATAGGAATGGGTCAGAACTTGTCACATTGAGCAAAACTTTAAAGAACACGCGGAACTCCAAGTTCGCGGAAAGCTGTGCCACCGCACTTCTCTCCCCCTGCTGAAACACCTCGTTCACTTGTCATACGGTAAACTTAGAAACCTCTTTGCTCAACTGGACTCGATCCTCGCCAGGTCACCCGACATCCAAGCCCTCGCCGCGGAGACGCGCGCTACACTCGACCTTCGCGTGAAAAAGACAAACCAGAAACTACGAAATCTGGTCATTCCAGTCGAGAATACAGATCCCGTCCTGACTAGTCAGATGTTAGTAAACCTGTCTGTCTACACGCCTACTCCGGCGGAAAAGGAGGTCCTCGGACGCGGACTGACATTCTGCCACACCAAACCCATGGACCCCGTCAACCTCGCAACAGACACAGGGAATTTCATTCGTCGACTGAGACTGCGGGAATTCTTCCATGACGATTCCCAACCTGAAAGCACAGAAACTCCGAATCAATTGCCTCCCCTCGACGGCAGAGGCAACACGAAACGTCTACTTTCACTCCGCCCGAAGGCCGCTGTCAGAGGTTGGACATTATTATTATTATTATAAATCACTCTTATACCGCGCGATACTCCCACTCAGTGAGACTCAAAGCGCTTCAGCCGATGTCGAGGCTGCCTCTCAGTGTGTAGTGTCTCAAGTCAATGAGACCAGTGTCCTGCTGCCAAGGGCTCACTCAAGCCCTCCGCAAATACGTCAACGTCCAGTTGCTCAGCCACTGCTGGAAAGTAGTCCACAACTTCACCCCGACGCAAAAGAAGGCGATAAAAAAATCATTTAATGCTAACAAGGACATCATCATTAAACCTGCAGACAAGGATGGAGCGGTCGTCCTCTTGAACCGCACTGACTACATCAAGGAAGCCCAAGGACAACTCTCAAATGTCCAGCACTGCCAACCCCTTCAGACGGATTCCACCAGACAACATGCCCCAGAGCTGCACCAGCTGGTGGGAACCTCTCCCTCCAATATCCATTCGATCTCGGGTCTCATCCTCCGGAACCCTCTCCTCGGTACTCTCTACCTGCTCCCCAAAATCCACAAGGAAAACGTCCCCGGCCGCCCCATCGTGTCGGGGATAGGAGTCCTATGTGAGGAAATCTCGGGATACGTTGCAGGCATTCTGAAACATATTTTACAGAGCGCGCCAAGTTTCTGCCGTGACACCACGGATTTTCCGGATAAGTTGTCACCACACTCCCAAGTCCGCTAGGGTGCTCTCCTTGTAACGATGGATGTTTCGGTTCTTTACACCAGCATTCCCCACAATGGAGATGGATTCTACAGAAAAACAACTGCCCCTCCCCTGATGCCATCATAGCCCTCATTCGCTTCATTCTGGAGTAAAACCGGGTACCTGTGAGGGCAGTGTTGGCAAAATAGAGTACGATAAACCCTTGTATGCGACCAAGCGCCAGCATCGGGTTGGAATACTCTCCAGGGAGCGGAATTGGTGCTGGTACCTGACTGTGTGCGTATTAAATGTCTGTCACTATGTTTGTTGTGAGGTACCAGTGAGGATTGATCAAGATGCCCAGTGATCAGAGGGTAAAGTGTAAAGCGGTTTGAGCACCGATCAATGGTAGAAAGTCGCTATATAAAATCACATCTTTACCTTTATAACACCTTCGCCTTCGACGGCAGGATTTCTCTCCAGAAGCAGGGCACGGCCATGGGAACGAAATTCGCCCTACAGTACGCCAACCTCTTCATCCATAGGTTTGAAGAAGATTTCTTTGCCACTCGGATCCTCCGTCCCGACTTCTACATCCGCTACATTGACGATATCTTCCTCATCTGGAACCATGGTGAAGAGACATTCAGACCGCTCCACAGAGCCATCAACGACTTCCTCCCAACTATCCAATTGTCCATGGAATTCTCCCCGGTATCAGTCAGTTTCCTAGACACTCGCGTCTACCTGAAGTTTGGCCAAATCTACACCTCCCTCTACAGGAAACCGACGGACAATATGCAGATGCTTCACTTCACCAGCTCACTTCCACGGCATGTGAAAGATGCTATCCCATATTAACAACCCAACGACCAAGACCGGGGCGGACATCTACAGGAGCTGGAAACCGCACTTCTCCGCAATGGCTACCGATGCGAAACTGTTCACGCCCAGTTCAGAAGAGCCACCAACCAAAGACGCGATGACCTCCTCGTCCGACAAGACAGAGATTCTTGAGCCAGCAGAGTCCCATTCGCAGTGAACTACTTTCCAGGGGCGGAAAAACTACGACGGGAACTGAATGACTTCCAACTTCTACTGGACGAAGACAAGTGCCTCTCCCAGGCAGTGCCGACTCCTCCTATACTGGCCTTCACGAAGCCCCCCAACCTGAAAAAACTACCGGTCCACAGCAAACTCCCTACCGGTGCACCCACAGTCGGAGAAAGCATGGAACCATGCAATAGATCATGGGGCGCCACCTGTGCCATTGTCTACTCAGAAACCACGATCACTAGAAATCTGACCGTACACCAGATCAGGGGCAACTACACCTGCAGCTCCAACGGCGTGGTCTATCTGATCAGATGCCGCCGAGGATGCCCAAGTGCCTCGTATGTAAGAGAAACCTGCCATTCACTAAGGCAACGCATGAACGGGCACCGGGCCACAATCAGAAATCAATCACCTCTACCTGTGGGTGAACTCTTCAATCTGCCTGATCACTCTGCATCAGCTCCTGAGCGTGCTGCAGGGCAACTTACATGACACCCGACAACGTCGCGTGGCTGAGCAGAAACTCGTGAGGAAGCTCAACACTCATCATACAGGGCTCAACTACAACTTGGGGTTTATGACACACTACAGATGAGGAGGCTTGACCTCGCACTTGCCTATTATGCATTTTGCTGGATGAGATGTTGAGAAGTGAACTTCTCTCATCGACTACCTGATAAAAAAACAAACATCCGCCAGTCTCTCTTCACCACGGCCAGATGAAGGAGTGCTACTCCGAAAGCTTGCCGAACAAACTTTCTTCCCAGCCACAGCTTTCACAGCAACCGCAGCCGCCGCCGTCTGCACCACAGCTGCCACTTAGAGCGGCTACCCGCAGCCGCTGGCCACAGACCTGCTGCAGCAGCCAGTCCAGCCAGGCGCAACGACTCTAACCAGGGAGCTCAAGCCTGACGGCTAACGCTCGAGAGGTACGCCAATCAAACTGCCCTTTTCAAGGCCAAATGATGTAAGAAAAAAATACTACCGGTGTCACGATTCGCCTTCCAAAACTTTATTGGCAGTGTTTGTTTTTTGTGTTGGTTTTTTTGGTGGGAGTGGGGGGATTGGGGAGGGGGTTTTTCAGTCGTTTTCTTCTCGCCGTCAAAAGCAAAAGTGAATGATTTAAAAGAAGGCGAGGTGGGTGAGGTGAATATTTTTTTTACTATGCAACTTTTAGATCGGAGTGTTCAATCGGCACGTGTTTTGTCATTGGGATGGTCTGATGGTCATTTCAATGTAATTCCGAGAACATAGATAGCATCCACGCACAGGAGGAAGATGAAAGCACCGCAACTACTATCTACTGTTTATTACATGAGCTCTCAAAAGGTACGTGGCCTAAGTGCGATGTGCTTAGAAGCTATGGGATTTAAGCTATGCATTTTACTCATCTATCCAATTCGGGGTTTATTGCATCTTCTTTTTTATTCAGTAAATAAATAAACTTTGCGTCTCACGCTCCACTGGGAGCTCAAAGTGAATAACAAACAGTTTTATAAACCTTTCCTTTGGAAACCTTTTGACCTAAAAACAAGCAAACAGACCACACAACAAAGAGAAACCCGTGGCTAAGTGCAACAACCAGCATTTATTTCCCGCTGATCTGCACTTGCCGACTGCCCTTTGCGAACCGGAGAGGGCCCATGCCTCAAAGAGAAATTACCTAATGCATCCATTGACGTACGCTCTCCAGCGTGCCTGTCAGAGTTCGAGTCAACAGATGGATCTCCCTGCTGACTAGAAAACCTTCACTTGCCTGATGTAACACACCCCTAGAGAGCAGCATGGACCATGCTCGACCTCAGTTCCTTGGACCGATTAAAGCAATCAGATTAATGGAGTAAAATGCGCAAGTCCCCTGGATTTCTAAAATGAGCAGTGACTTACTTCAGGTCTTTTAACGTTCTCACTGGTGGAGGTGGGGAGGAGGAGGTGGTGGTGAGGAGGAGGAAGAGGAGGAGGGATGAAGAGGGTCAAGTTGTAGCACTGATAGCAGTACCATCAGTAGCAGTGATAACAGTAGCTACGGCCGCAACACTAGCAGAAGCAGCAGCAGCAACAGTAGTAACAGAATGTGTGCGTGCGTCTGTGTGTATGTCTGTATGTGTGTGTGTATGATCGTGAACAACCTCGTCATTTATGGAAGACATCCTGATTCTGTGAACCCAGGACACTGACTGATAATTGTGATACAGTAAAATACAAAACATCAAAACAGAACAAGATCACGAAGAAAAAACACACCAGATAAGTGCACTGCCAAGGAAAACGATAGGGCGTTGCATTCATTCATGGATGGACTCGTGTACTCCACGCTGTTTTGCGAGGTGTGGAAATGGATTAGCACCAACTCGACCCCAATATCGACTGACCACGGCAAGGTTGTCTGTCATCACGCGACCATTTCAGCAGTGGCCTCGGCTGCATCCCACCGTTCTACCATCGCTATGAGTTACTCGCCATGGATACATCCTCATCCTGCCCGAGAATGTTTATGTTTAAAGGTCCTCTGCGTGGCCTTCTTTCGCAAATACAAGTTTTGTAAAGGCCCTGAAACTAGATAATTCGAAAGAGTAAAATTCTCTCAAATGGTAACATACCGTTTTTTTCAAGACTTTGCCATTGATTTTGATCGCTGCACACACAGGAAGTGCTGCTGACTTGCTGTGGGATTTGACTAGTGAAGTGGAAGTCTTCTTTTCCAGAATGTGTCTATTTGGACACTGCCAATGAACAACAACAAGAACAATTACAGTAACAGCAGCAACAACAAAGTTTATTTAAATAGGTCATCAGCTTGTGTTGAAATGTTAATGATTAATATTGAAAGACAAATTAATCAGCGCGACTCGTTTAACATCTAGGCTAATCACAAGTCTTGCAATATCGAAGATGCAATATCGAAGTTTAATGTGTTCATAATGGTCATTAAATAGCTGTACACGCCTTAACAGGAACACCATGGCAAAATCTAGAGCAGTCCGGATGTAGTGAGAAAACTGCACATTGAAGAGTGATATATGCGTTCACAATGTGTCATGAACCTTTTAACATGCATTCCATTGATAAATGATACATCCTCCCTAGCGGTTTTTTCTTTCAGCAGGTTCACGTCAAGTTAAACTCCACAGCTCTAAACAAATTGACTCCCTATCAACTATGGCGGTTGCCTGTTGCAAGCGGCAAAGGCAGACTGCGTAGTTTAGTCTCTGTTCCGAATATGTTTGTTGATATGACTTGCCAAACCGATACGCGAGTCACATTGACGGGAACAGTGGGGACACTGGAAGGCAGCTCTGCAGGTGTCTCGAGCTGCAGCCCTTCTCTCCCTGGCAATGGCGAATCGCCTCTGTCAGATCTCTTCAAATGTTGTTGTCGCTTTCTTTGCGGCCTCCCTGCTGTCTGTTCGGTCCTTTGCCAGGAATTCCAACTCTCTTGGTGGTACGCCGCTTTGTTGAGGCGTATTTCCACAGTTCTTGAAACGCGTTTAAGGGCACCCAAGGTTCCTGTCTCCCTGTTTTAAAATGCTGTAAAAGACCTGACGTGGCACACCTTAGCATGTTATAAACAACCCACTTCAGGCAAAATTATTTGTCTTATTATTAAAGCGAAAACAACTCCGCAGTTCAAATCACAATGACTCGTAGTTTTATGCCTCAACACTTTTTTTGTTTTGTAAGTATAGTGTAACACATTTCACTCATTTTAAACACCTGTCCATTTTCTATCCAGGTCACTTTTGCTAACTCTCCTACAAGTACATGCCTTGTACATGTTTTCTGTGCCTGCCAAATATTTTTAAGTATAACGTTTGCACCATTTTTAAAATTTGTATCTTCTCATCTCCACTTTACCTTGTCTTTGTTTTGATGATAAAACCCAGAACATTACCTCTTGTTGGTTGTTTTATCATGTTTTACATCAGACCGTGTTATTTCGGCACAGTGCAATTCTGTGCTGATCTTTAGAAAGGCAGATTGAGTGTCTCTGGATGTCAGGAAAATGAGGAAATGATTTATTTCATATTAATGCAAGGCGTCAGGAATCGATTTACAGGCATACATTTGATACGTTCGTGCTAAAATAATTATCTCCAAAGGCGAAACACGTATCTTCAAATGGGAAACCAATAACGTGAAGCGGTGAAAATTGATTAGAAATGAAAGTGGCTGGCTCTGAACCACCCATCTAATACACTTAACTTAAGCCTTGCGATGTCTTGACAATAAATCATGATCTTTGGATTGAGCAAGAGTTCTCTTGAGTTGCCTCTAGAAATATGTAAACATTGATAGCGGTCACCATGGTAACACGTACGTTTTAATTCGTCTGCTTTACTTCGAACAGCCGTGGCACTCATAGTATGTTCAGACAAGGTTCTTGTCGCCGTGTTTTCCGTTTATGTTGATTTTGTTAATCTGTACGCAAACTGTTAGTGGTGTCGTGGTCTCATTGTGATATGCGTAAGTACGTATTCACTAACGCAGTGTGTGTGTGTGTGTGTGTGTGTGTGTGTGTGTGTGTGTGTGTGTGTGTGTGTTACGGTTCAGCTATTATTTTATTTCTATATTGTTTTAAGGCATTCGCCATATCAATGTTTTGGCAGGAACAAGCCTAAGCTTTGAGGCTTGAGACCAGCTTGAACCAGGTGTTCACAAAATTATTGATGATGCAACAATGATTTGATTGGTTAAGAATGGTGGCGTGTGTGCTGTGATTAACTTTCCAGTGCGGGAGATTGGAAGTTTTCTGATCAGTGTACTTGAAGGATATCACAGTGAATGGACGTATTTCGAGCAGCTCCATGTTAAGGTAGAACACGTTAAAATTCTAATCCCCACCCCCCCCCCCCACCCCGACCATCTGAAATGTTGTGCTAAGAAGAACAGTGTCTTCCTTGAATGAAGATCCAGCTTTTGCTGGACTATGAAGCCGAGTTTGTCACCTGGAAGGTTCATCGTTGGTGCACTTGGAAAATGTGTGTTTGTTCGGGCAAATGTGTAAGCCCACCGTGCTTATGGCCTTTTATCCTCTCCTTTTGAGGTAGAACCTTGAGAGAGAGTGTGCTTGTGAATGCCCATTCCTGAGTGGATATCGTTTTTGGGCAGATGATTTTGTCTGTGGAGATTTGAGAACCATCTTCGCCCATCTGCTTGAACTTGTGAGTAATCTGGGTCAACGTTGGCTTTGGGTCAGTGGAATTAATCCTCTACTTTTCAGTCACAGAGAGTAGACTGACAGAATTGATTGATATTTTCATTTGTGTTGCATTGAATTTGATTTCACTCATGATTAAGTCTGATTAAAGAAAATCTTTGATCAACTGTTTGTCACGTCATGCGAGCTTGAGACGAGAGTGAGTGACTTAATTATCCCCCTCTACTAGTGATACCCCTAGACACGAAAGTAGAAAGAATTAGAGAATTGAATGTGAGTGTGGAGGGAGGTGATAAAATGGGGGCTCGTCCAAAGATTTTTGTTTCACAACTAGAAGCAAAAGTGTTGAAAAATTGATTTATTGAAAGCCATTGGCAGCGTCTATGATTAATGTTACGTGAATCCTTCTTAGAAATTCTATTATCCCTCCAGGTTTACTGGAGGTCCTACAG
>JAWQFJ010003385.1:7500-27319 GCA_034096865.1 Theodoxus fluviatilis | reverse complement strand
TGGGCATGATGTCCTCCGTAATTTGAGCTTCAAGATATCTCCTGGTAGCATATTAGTGCTGCTTGGGGCTGGCAGTGGGAGTGCTACTGAAGCAGCCATGAAAACACAAAGCCGGTACCCTTATACACAGCACAGTCTGCTCTTCTTTTTTCCTTGTGATGTTTGATGATGTCCCATAATGCTACACTCCATCCTGCCATTTCCATACTGTCCCTTTCAGTTTCACCTAGCAAAGGTGTGGACAAACTCATTTAAGTGACCTAGTCTAGCAGAGCAGTCGGCTCTGTCTCGCAGTCATCATTTGACCAATAAATATAGACCAAAGAGACTGTAGAGGGAAATGCAAGTGGAAGCAGATGGAGGCTGGTTGACAGCGAGGTTTGTCATGGTAAAGACAGCAAGGGGTGGAGAGAGGCTGTATGGAATATCATCAATCATGGCCTGGCTTTATGAGCTAAGATTAAGGAGGGGCATGGTCCACCACAGTTGCAGGCTCCCTGGTGGCTGACAAGTCCAATATGGGACGGGCAGATCAGACTGCAGGGCTGGTCAGGGTTGGGTGCTGGGATTTCACAGTTCTTCCTCCTCCTTCATTTGTCCTCAAGGCTGGTCCTGTGGTTGTTTTTGAAGGAGACAGCCAGGTGGATGGAAGGCCTCCAGGCCTCTTGATGATCAGCAGTGCAAGTAGACCACTGGCAGTGGCTGATGTGACAGGCAGTGAGGGGCTTCTTCAGACAGTCTTTGGAGCGGTTCTTGGAGCCCCTATGTCCCAGTGGCCAGTTCTCCATGCAGCATGACCTTGGGCAGATGATGATCCTCCATTCTGGAGATGTGCCCTATCACATGGCATATCATAACTTAACAAAACATATCAAAATGTTACATAACAGTATTTGAAAACTGAAGAATTTGTCATGCAATTACAGCAATCTTTAAAAGGCATTTTCAAAGAATAAAGTCATTAAATTAAATAACACACAATAATTGATATAATCCATAAGTTCAGCAATCTTCTGACTCATCTTCAACATATTTAAGCCACATGAACTGATGAAAGGTTTTTTTAGGATGTCATACAAACCCTCAACATTTTCTCGTGGCAAGTAATTCAGCATTGTCATAAACTCACTGAATCTCTCACAGTATGGCACTTTTGCTGCACGCATGGCATTCCTATATGCCCTTTACGGAGGTGCTTCCCATCAGTCCAAACATCCAGTTGCCCTTTACGAAGGTGCTTCCCACCAGTCCAAACATCCAGTTGCCCTTTACGGAGGTGCTTCCCACCAGTCCAAACATCCAGTTGATTTTCTGACTGGAGACAGAGCAGACTGCAGCAGGATGAGATGCTGGAAAGTTCTCCACATCGTTGTCTGACCTTCAAGTCTATGCAGTGCATCATTTGTGAGATAAGTCCTACTGATGAGGAACTTGTCCATCCATCCATGGGCTGACCCTGAAGCTGCCATTAGGATTTCTAGGTGATTCTAGTTATATGCAGCACTCATGGTGGGTCATTTTCCCTCAGACCCAGTCTGGATGAAGCATCCAGTTGATCTTTAGAGTTTGGACACAGCTGCATGAGACTTGAGGCACTGGTTGGTTTCCCATGCAACTGTCACTCTAGTGGATTGTTCTTCAGGAATGTCCTGCCAGTCTGAAAATACATAAACAAATGAAGGCTAATAGAATACAGGTGAACAAAGAACTAAAGCAGTAAACATTTCGCAATTCAGTAGAGAATCACAAATTTATCCAAACCATTTTCTACAGATTTACTTTTTCATCATAAAATCAACATTCAACTTCCCTGAAATAAAAAATGCCTTCTAATTCTACAACTTCCATGTAGTGCACAAAATAGCAAGTTGCAATCTCCCCATAAATTATTACTTCTACATCTGTCATTCATTTAATGATTGATTTATCCAATTTCACTCATGTCTGTACAACTCAGAAATGTATCGTATGCAATATTATTTTCAGTATTGCACTGTATTGCATTGCATTACATTGCAAAGGGCTAGACTGTACTGTATTCCACTGTATATTGTACTGTATTAGATTGTATTATATTCTATAGTATTGTACTACTGCAATGAAAGGTCAGTCAATCTCATATACTCTTAGCAGCAGCATTTACAACAAAACAGTCATTTATCATTTCTTCTGGCAGCCCTGCAAGTGAGACTATGTCAAACAACAGGTCTCCAAAACCTGTACATCCAACACATACAGAAAAAAGAAAAATGTTTGCAACATTATTACATTTAGCTTTTATTTTTCATCTTGCTAAATCTTGTTTGAAAGATAGTGTGCATATTCTACTTCTAGGCTACACCAAGTTACACTGACTTTTACTACAATATGACTTTTTCAATTATTAGTCTATGATGGATCAGATGTTCTGGGAATATCTTTTATATCTAGCAAAACGTTTCAGGTATGTAGCCTGGAGCAGAAGTGTGGAGGGTTGTATGGGTGAAAGTGAGTGTGAGAGTGAAGTGTCTGCTCTTTGCCACAAGCTCTGTGCATATGCGTTCACACCACACTCTCATTTTTCATACCACTGACTTTCTCATCAAAATCAATGGACCACTGTTTAATAGTGACTGGATTGAGTGACTGGAGCATGTGAGGGAGTAAGTAACTGGAGTGAGTGAGTGACTGGTGTGAGCAAGCAAGCTAGTAAGTAATCGACTGGAGTGAGTGAGCAAGCATGAGTGACTGATGTGAGCAAGCGAGCTAGCGGGTGAGTGACTGGAGTAAGTGAGCAAGTGCATGAGTGACTAGAGTGAGTGAGTGAGCAAGAGAGTGATTAGGTGGGTGGGTGGTTGGTGGGTGATTAGGTGGATGGGAGGTTAGGTGGATGAGTGGTTGCGTTGGTGAGTAAATGAGTGCATTGGTGAGTGAATGAAAGAGTGAGAGCGTGTATGTGAGAGTGACGAGTGTGGGTGGAGTGGGGTGTGTAGGTGGGTGAGTGAGTGAGTGAGTAGGTGAGTGGGTGACAAACTGATTGAATGGGGGAATGGGAGGGTGGGTAGACGGGTGTGTAAAGTACATTGAATGCGTCAGCAAATCAGCAGCTGGGATAATGAGCAAGATTATGAACCATTGAGTGAGGGAGTGAGTGAGTGAGAAAGTGATTAAGTCGGTCAGTGAGCATTGGAGACAGTGGGTGGGAGTAAGAGAAAGAATAAATGAATGAAAACATTTATAGCAGGACGCAAGTCGGTACACAGTCAACTTGAGACAGCACTGAAAGAGAGTCACTTACTGCAATGCAGGCATCAATCTTGCCAGGATTATTCAAATGTCGGTTCCTCTCAAACTCCTGCCGCACTCGCTGCCCGAAGAAAACCTTGTCGGTGTAGACCAGGTTGTCACGGTAACGCAGCAAGGCACGGAAGAGAGATAAGGCAGCCTGGCGCTGAGAACCCATGCTTGAAGTGACAGCTGCAACATGACCATACAGATACAATATTAAAAACAACAATCTTGACTGTTGCTGCTGCTAAAGCTGATGATGATGATGATGATGATGATGATGATGATGATGATGATGATGATGATGATGATGATGGTGATGATGATGATGATGATGATGGTGGTGGCGGTTGTGGTGGTGGTGGTGGTGGTGGTGGCGGTTTCAGTCATTTTCATTGAATAAAAGATCATTTTCTATGGTTGCCACAGAACAGTGCCCAGCAGATGGAGAACAGCATTAGCCTGAGCCAAGCTCAATAAACAGCAGATGTTTGATGTCCCCTCATCAGCTGGAAGCCCTGGTAGCTGCATTTTCAGGGCCTTCTCCAGTGCTCAGCTAGAGGTGGTCCCAAACATCACAAGGCTACCTGGGGCCACTGGGACTACACCAGGTAACTAAGATCTGTTTTTGTGTGCCTGATGACCGACGGGCACCTGGGACTATGACCCAGGTGTGCCCCCCCCCCCCCCCCCCCCCCCCCCCCCCCCCCCCCCCCCCCCGAGAATGTGTGGTTGAAGTCTTCATCTGAGGGCCATCAGTGGTCTTGCTTCTTATGAAGTTTCTTGTCCTCTGATTTTGTGTCAGTTTAACAGGAATCGACAATGGGAGACCAAAAGCATGAGTGAGTGCATGAGTGAATAAAACACTTACAGAAATCATAAGATCTGGGTTGCTAAATCTGGCATCCAATAGGAGGTGCACTGACACCTAGTTCAAGTGGCGTTGCATGTTGTTTCCAGTTCAGTTCAGTCTCTTAACCCTGAGATGGGTTGCTGAGGCACCACTGATGACTTTCGGACAATATTCCTCCATCGATCTCTATCCTCTGTGGCTCGCTCTGAGTCAGCAAAAGTCAAGCCTGTCCACTCTTTGATGTTGTCTTCCCACCTCTTTCTCTGCCTGTCTCTCCTTCTCCCACCTGGTACGGTACCTTGCAGGATGGTCTTGGCCAGCCCACTACCTCTTGACACGTACCACTTCAGCTTTCTGCTTTTCACGATTGACAGCAGGTCTTCGTACTGTCCAATTGCTCTCCTGATCCTGTTGCTGACTTCCTCATTCGTGACATGGTCTTTATATGAGATGTTCAGAATCTTGCGGTAGCATCTCATTTCCAGGGCTTGTATCCGTCTCTGTAGTTCAGATGTGAGTGTCCAGGACTTACATGCATACAAAAATACGAAGATGGCCAGTGAGCATCTGTGCAAAAAGACATTAGACCATTCCCTTGCTAGCTTTCTTGTGTTTTTTTCTAGTATCATGCACTTACACATCAAGAACCTCATCTTCACATGTTGGTACTTATACTTATTTATAGATTATGAATACATGTATGTAAAGAATGAATGAATGAATTAATGAATGAATGAATGATTGATTGAACGAACGAATGGGAAAATAGGAAGGATAAAAGGAAGAGAAAACTAACTTGGTTAGCTTTTGAGAATGGTTTTCATCTTGCACTCATAATCATATAGCAGTTGTAAATATTAAAGAGGCTCTTGCTTTGATCACTGAACACTTTCAACACTAAACAATGATCTTATCCTTTGTTGCTTTAGACCCTCGTTGAGTGAGAAATGCGATTCAAAACTAATTCTTTAACTAGCGACGCTATGAAACATTACAGCACCTTGTAATTGTTGCGACTCTCGATACCTGTTCGGTATCGGCCTAAAAAGATGGTAACCAGGCATATCCAGAATCAACTGTCATTCTTATGGCAACAACATGTACTGATATACCCAGTCAATCCAAATAAATTATCAAAATATCCTGCAAAAGCTAAACGGATTTTTCGCTCAAACTGTCAGCTCATCGCTGATTCGGTCAAATGTCCGACGAGAGTCATTGTGGATCGGACATATCTTGGCGTAGACCGAATCTGACAGTGTGACTACTTCTAAGTCGTGCGTGTACGACCGCAACGCACCCCCTAAAAACCCAACAACAAACTGGAAAGTATGCAGTCTTCACAAATTCGCATCACTTAAATGGTCATGGTGGAGAAAAGAAACTATTCGAAACTGCGACGGCTTCACTCCACGTGCAGGTGTCACAAGGGTAGCGCCTAGCTCAATAACTCCATGTGCCTGCATCGAAATACACGCAGTAGCATATCAAGCCATAACTTGAGACAAACGAGCACTCTTGTACAAATACCTTCACGAAGAAATGCAGTCACTGCGACGAAGCGATTTGCAGTCTGCGTCTCCTCTATCGAAAACGCTTGTTACTCCGAGGGTTCACCCGCGCGCCATCTTACGAAAATTTGAAGCCACAATAACAACGAATCATTCGTATTTTTTATCTTGAATATAAACGATAATGCCACTGTTTGGATTGATTTTTATTTGTAAATTTGTACATATTTATTGTTTGGAATCTTTATGTCTCTTGTTCTTGTTTCCTCGACTTTGAAACTGCGCGAGTTCGAATGAGGAGTCGGCAGAGTAGCTTCCCTTGTTTAACTATCGGCGCTCAAGCCGACGAAAGTTTACGTCAAAGAGCAAGCGGCGGTTAGTGGAAACCGAATAGCCTAACGCTGGTGGGATGAGAACAGCTTAAAGGAAAAAAGTGTGTGCACTTCATGCTAGTCGCTTAAAGTGCCCGGGACCATTTGAGAAAATGTACACACACACACACACACACACACACACACACACACACACACACACACACACACACACACACACACACACACACACACACACACACACACACACACACACACACACACTCGACGCAACAAATTAATGTTTTCAAGATTTCAAACACCTATAATTTTTTCCTTTTCTATCTTCCCAACTTCACTATTGGTTAATCCTGTCCATCTACCCATTGTTACTTTTTGATGAAGCCCTGAATGCATTCTACAACTATACTGCAGAGAACTCGGCATCACAACAACTAACAACATAATCTAGTCAGTCTGTATTTTACAGGTATTGGTCAAAACTGGTCATGGAGTCGTGGTCAAGGATATGTAGATAGGTGTCCGTCAGTCCCGGAGGACTATATGGATCTATGCCACTGGATGTTAGTCCCGTCTCGTTCACAGCGTTCGTGTCCCATCTACCACGGAAATGGGCACACCATTCGTCCAGTGCTGTGAGGGAACAGTGTACAACACACAGCTGCTGCCGCTGAACACCCCCCCACTTCAGCTGAATGCCGTGGTCATGGAGCTTCTCGGGGTCTGCTGTGGCTCCACCACGGGCAGCGCCAAGCAGCCCCAAGCAGCCCCAAGCAGCGCCAAGCAGCCCCAAGCAGCCCCAAGCAGCGCCAAGCAGCGCCAAGCAGCCCCAAGCAGCGCCAAGCAGCCCCAAGCAGCCCCAAGCAGCGCCAAGCAGCCCCAAGCAGCGCCAAGCAGCGCCAAGCAGCCCCAAGCAGCGCCAAGCAGCCACAAGCAACGCCAAGCAGCCCCAAGCAGCGCCAAGCAGCCCCAAGCAGCCCCAAGCAGCCCCAAGCAGCCCCAAGCAGCGCCAAGCAGCGCCAAACAGCGCTAAGCAGCGCCAAGCAGCGCCAAGCAGCCCCAAGCAGCCCCAAGCAGCGCCAAGCAGCGCCAAGCGCCAGCGGAAAGTGTCCAGCAAGTGATGGTGCCTGCCTGTGTACTGCGTCTGCTGGGCTGTCATCTTCCCAATGGTTCTGGACCCTGCCTCCAGGCTCTGTAGGAAGAGGATAACATGGTATCCCACGAAGCCCATGCAGCCAACCTCGACTGGAAACATTTTCTTTAAAAGAGTATCAACCCCATCTGTGCATGCGTGGGTGCGTGCATGCGTGTGTGTTTGTGTATGTGTACATGTGGGTTGGTGGTGGGTGCTGTGTGTATGTGTGGGTGTGGGGTGGTGTAATGGTGGCTGGTAGGTGTGTGAGTGTGTGTATATGTGTGTGTGTGTGTGTGAGGGGGGGGGGGGGGGGGGGGAGAGTGGTGCACATGTGTGTAGGTAGGTGTGTGTGTGTGTGTGTGTGTGTGTAGATGTGGGTGTGTGAGTGTGGGTGTAGGTATGAGAGTGTGTATGTGTGTGTATGAGTATGGTGTGAGAGTGGTGTGTGTGTTTGTGCGTGTGTGTGTGTGTGTGTGTGTGTGTGTGTGTGTATGTGTGTGTGTGTGTGTGTGAGGGTGGTGTTTGTGGGAGGGTGGTGTATGTGTGGGAGGGATGTGTGTCTATGTGTGAAAATGGTGGCTGGTGTAAGTAAATGTGTGTGTGTGTGTGTGTGTGTGTGTGTGTGCGTATGTGTGCGTTTGTGTGTGAATGATGTGCGTGTGCGTAATGTGTGTGTGTGTGTGTGTGTGTGTGTGTCTGTGTGTGTGTGTGTGTCGTATTATCAGGAATCAGGGAAGTAACCGCTACTGCATTGTTACGAAGCCATTTAGTAAAGTTCGCTCCCTTGACCAGGAGCTGGCTTGCGCATGTGTACGAATAAAGAAGTTCCTCAACCGCCATCTCCGAAGTACTGTTGACTGTTCAGCGTTCAGTCAGTTTTCCCCTTGTCACGCTCTTCCACTCGAGCCACACTGACAACAGACCGCAAAACATGGTGTCAGAGATCCTTTGAACAAAAAGGGGAACCAGGATTCAGCTGAACGAACATTTGAAAGCTAAGTAACTTGATTGAAAAAATTTCCGTGCGTCACAATGTTCAAACCGCCGCAGCCATTTGCATTTCACGAGCCTTCTACTTGGCCAGTTTGGTTGGCGAGATTTGATCGTTTCAGGCTTGCATCAAAGCTGAGTAAAGAGAGTGGCGAGATTCAAGTTAGTAGTTTGCTGTACTCTATGGGTCAGGATGCTGATAAGATTTTCGCACAGTTTGAGTTGTCTGATGATGATCAAAAATACTACGACAAAGTGAAGAAGAAATTTGATGAACATTTTATACCAAAGAGGTACGTGATTCATATCAGAGCAATAAACATCATCCGGGAGACGGTGTCCAGGATCGTCAACGTCGACCTCCAACAAGATTCCTGGACACAGGCGACCCTCCCGGTCAGTCTCGGAGGTCTAGGCCTGCGGAGAAGCGAAGATCTGGCGCTTCCATGTTTCATCTCGTCCCTCCACGCCACCAGCTCTCTCGTCGACTCCGTCCTCTCCAGAACCGTTGGACTGGAGGAGACGGGTGAGCTGGAGGAAGCCATCAACACCTGGAGGTGGAAAAGCCAAACAGAGGAAGAACCAAATGAAGAAGACAGATGGAAGCAGAAAGCTTGGGATACCATCTCTTTCAAGCGAACCCTGGAGGACCTCCTTGCTCGGTCGAACCAGGTCTCAGCCGCGCGCATCCGAGCGGCAGCCCGAGCGGAAAGTGGTAGCTGGATCCACGCCATCCCAATCCCGTCCCTGGGGCTCCATCTGGACCGTGAGACCATAAGAATAGCCGTCGCTCAGAGGGCAGGGGCACCAGTCTGCGAACCCCACCAATGCAGATGCGGAAAAGCTATGGACGCCCTTGGACATCACGCCCTCTCCTGTCGGCTAAGCGCCGGCCGTTTCCCACGCCACTCTGCTTTGAACGACGTGGTGAGACGTGCCCTCCAGAGCGCTGGAATACCATCTGTCCTGGAACCAACCGGGCTCGACAGAGGCGACGGCAAGCGTCCTGATGGGATGACCATCTTCCCCTTCTCAAACGGCCGAAGCTTGGTCTGGGATGTGACGTGCGTGGATTCTTTCGCCCCCAGTAACATCATTTCCAGCGCCCTGCAACCGTCATCTGCAGCAGAGGCAGCGGAAGGGGCGAAGAGGACAAAATACCACATCCTGACCGAACGACACCGCTTTGAGCCCCTCGCCTTCGAGACCACCGGAGTCTTCGGACCTTCAACACTCAAGACCATCGAGGAAATTGGACGAAGACTGAAGGGGGAGACGGGCGAGCCACGGGAGACCATGTGGCTCAAACAACGAATCGGGATGGCTATCCTCCGAGGCAATGCCTTCTGTGTCCTTGCCTCATCCAGATCACGAGATGACTGCGGAGAGAGACTGCGGGTTCCACAGGCCTAGGGCCAGTGACCACCGCACTTTTCACAGTGTAACTGCTCCACACTGTTCGTGTTTATTTATTCGGTCATCTGCAACACGACGGCTGCCCTGAGATCCCAGAACTCTTTGACAGAACCCTTTCTAGCGTTCCTTTCGCCATTCGACTGCTGCTCAAATTTTCGATTGTACGCGTTTCGACTGCCGCTCAAACTTTGGTTGTACGCGTTTCGGTGTTAGAACTCTTTCTAGCGTCCCTTTCGCCTTTCGACTGCTACTCAAACCTTTAATTGTACGCGTTTCGGTGCTATTTTGAATAAAGATACTTCATATCGATTTAAAAAAAAAACATTTCAGAGCAGGAACCAGAAAGAAGGTGAATCAATTGAACAATACGTCAATGCTTTGTATGAACTAGCAGAGCATGCTGCTTTCACAGAGAAGGACACTATAAGAGATAGACTAGTCCTGGGGCTGATAGAAAGATCTTTCGGAAAAGCTACAGCTAGAGAGCGAACTGACTTTGGAGAAAGCAATCATGAAGTCGAGACAATATGAACAAGTGATGGCTGAACTAGAGGAAAAGAGAGGTGCAACATCAGTTGATGGAGTCCACTTCCGACCCGGGTGGAACCAAGGAGGGAAGGGATCCTCACATCAGAATGCACACGCGCATACTTCAGAGAAATTTGCGTGCAATAAATGCGGAACTAGCCATGAGAAGAGGAAGTGTCCAGCATTCCAGAAGAAATGTCAAAAATGTGGAAAAATGTCACATTTTGCAAAACTGTGCAAGTCTAAGTCGAAGACAAAGAAAATAGATGAAGTTACTTCAGAGCCAGATACAGAAAGAGAGCTTGAAACAGAGCCAGTAACAGAGCCAGAAAAAGAGCCTGAGAGAGAGCCAGAACCCGAGAAAGAATACTTCATAGGAAGCGTCGAGTCCAATGAACCACCATGGAGGGTGAATTTGAAGTTGGAAGAAACCACTATCAACTGGAAGATTGATACCGGGGCCGACATCAACCTGATTAGCAGATCTACATGGGCAAAGCTAGGACAGCCGAAGCTGCTTCCAGCGAATCGTGTCAACCTGATGAGTCCAGGGGGCAAAGTGAAAACACTAGGTCACTTCACTACCAAGTTTGAGAAGAAGCTTGAAGCTACAGTGTTCATCATTGATAATGACTCTGACAGTCTTTTGAGCCGCAGTACAGCTACAGCGCTGAATCTTGTACAGAGAGTGAACTCAGTCACTTTCGCAGCCATGAAGTGTGAGCCTGTGAAGATCAAGCTCAATGAAGGTACACAACCGTACAGCATATCCACATCAAGAAGAGTGCCAATTCCACTGCAAGAAAATGTGAAGAAAGAGTTGGAGAGGATGAAAGAAGATGGAATAATAGAAGAAATCACAGAGCCGACTGAGTGGGTGTCGCCCATGGTTTCAGTACAGAAGCCTAACGGTGACGGCCGGATCTGTGTGGATCTGAAGAAATTGAACCAAGCAGTCCAGAGAGAGCGATACGTCATTCCTTTAATAGACGATATCATCCACAAGCTTCCAGATTCCAGTGTGTTCTCCAAGCTTGACGCTCAGTCAGGATTCTGGCAGCGTCCGCTTCATGAAAGCACAGCCAAACTCATTTGCTTTCTTACACCCTACGGCAGATTTTTCATGAAAATACTCCCTTTTGGTATTTCTTCTGCATCAGAAGTGTTTCAACGGGTCATGACAGAGTCACTCCAGGGATCTGCTAATTCGACGACATCGTTTGCCATACCAAGACGATGGAAGAGCCTGATGCGCTTCTTGCAAAAGTCCACCAGAGGCTTGTGTGGCGGATTCAGTTTTCCCTCATCCCCTTTTCTTTTTCCCTTTTCTCTTTTAATGTTGATTTAATAATTTCTTGAGATGTGTTTTTAAGACTGAAGTCTTAAATTTTATGAATCCTAACTAGGCCATCAGCCCTATTTAGACCAGAGAGCGCACGTGCAGTCTCTGAGGTACTCAACCTGCCCTATGTGGATCAGAGACTGCCCTATGCGGATCAGAGAGTGTACTGACGTCCCCCTGGTTTTCAATTTCGAGAGACAATGGGCTAGGGAACCTACGTGACGTTTTCCAGACCCATAACTCCCCCCAGACATGATAAGACGTAACTAATTGGCTTGACCGGTCTTTGACTCTGTATCCTGGGTGTTCCTTTTTCTCTTTGGCCCAACCCCTGCACGTGACGTGCCCATGGTACGCATGCGCGGTGATGTTTTAAGCTTTTTCTTAAAACTAAATGTTGGTGTCCAAAAAGTCAATCTGCTGAGGCAACGACGCCTGAAACAAGCAAGCGATTCCGTGTCTTTGAGAGAGAGAGAGACAGGCACGTAAAAACAAGGGCGAGTTTAATTCACGCGCCCACCCACCACCCCAGCCTATGCAACTGCCTCACCCGCTGCCCCGCTCTCCCTTCTGCTGGACCATGTTGTAGCGTGTCGCTGACCATAGCACACGCTCCATCTCCAAAACCATCGTTTGCTAGATTACCCGCTCCCTCCTGCCTCGCTCCCTCCTGCCTCGCTCCCTCCCGCCTATCCAGGCTGGAACAAAGTTGACCACCACAGCCGGAAAACCTCACCCCAGGAATTTTCATCCGCCAAGCGTTTGTGTGTGTGTATACAGGCCCTCGCAAAGGAAAGCGAAGGAGCAATTAATGGCCTTTGTTCTCGGTCGAGAACGTGTGTTAAATGGACTGTGAGTCCATAGAAGAATTAGCCCATTTCATCGTTTGGAACAATCAATTCGAATACCGGTACAGTGAGTATACTCTGACTATATCCCTGAACCTAAACTCAGACTGAACTATTGAACTCTATCCCTCTTCACAGAAACTTTGGACGGAACAGAAACTTTGGGTATCCCTTTTTTATATTTGTCTGAAAGCCTCCAAGGGGCGATTGCTTGATTATCTGTTTACTCCTGATTATTAAATCTTTTAGTAAATTGTCACTCTTGTGTCCGTTTGAATTATTGCATGAGCATGCAAGTTAATTTCCTTTGTTGGCGTCACTCCTCAGACCCCTAGACACAAGCGCATAGCGCCGAGCCGGTGTTTTCATAAACACAAGAAAGGAGTAACGTCACACTTGATGAAGTAGGCCTTCGCCTGAACAAGACCAAGTGTGAGTACAAGAAGAGGGAGATCACCTTTCTTGGTCACGTCATCGTCCAGAACCGTCCTAGATCGAAGCGATCAAGAGTCTGTCAGAACCAGAAGACATCGCCGAGCTCAGAAAATACTTGGGCATGGTCAACTATCTTGGCAGGTACCTACCACACCTGTCCACTGTTCTGAAGCCGTTGAACGCACTGTTGACCAAAGACGCAGCGTGGACATGGGGTCCTGAGCAGTCAGAAGCCTTTTTGACCCAAAGAAGCCGACGACAGTTTCAGCTGACGCGTCGAGCTATGGTCTGGGGGGAGTTCTTCTCCAGGAGCATAAAGATGGATTGCGTCCAGTCGCATTCTGCTCCAGAACACTGACCAAAACAGATACAAACTGGGCACAGAACGAAAAGGAAATCCTCGCTTCAGTTTGGGCTTGTGAAAGGTTCGAGAGATACTTGGTAGGACTAGACAGTTTTACGCTTCAAACTGACCACAAACCGCTCATTCAGCTCATCAACACCAAAGATTTGTAACAAACACCACTGAGATGCCAAAGGATGCTGATGAGGCTGATGAGGTTCAAGCCAAAAGCAGAGTACATTCAAGGGAAAGACATGACGATAGCAGACACCTTGTCGAGAAGTCCTTTGAAGCCAGAGAAAGAAGAAACAGCACTGCAAGAAGACTTAGAAGCCTACGTGTACGAAGTCACAAGCGCTTGGCCAGTTTCAGATGCCAAGCTGAACCAGATGCGTGAGGAGACCCAGAAGGACGTCAACCTCAAAACAGCGCTAGACTACACCATCAAGGGATGGCCAGTCTACAAAGAAGATGTCAAAATGGCAGCCAAAGACCTCTTTGCCGTTCGTGGAGACCTCAGTACTCATGAAGGACTGTTAATCTATGGCGATCGAATCGTCGTACCAGTTTCCATTCGAGCAGAAGTCTTAGAGAGAATCCATGATGGTCACATGGGTATCACCAAGTGCCGTGAAAGAGCAAAAACATCAGTGTGGTGGCCACACATAAGCCTTGACAACAAAAACAGAGTTGCAGGGTGCAAACACTGTCTAGAGAAGAAACCATCGCAAGCGAGTGAGCCATTGCTTCCGTCAACGATGCCAGAACGACCCTTTCAGAGGATCGCTGTTGACATTTGCGAGATCAGGGGACAGAACTACCTCGTCTCAGTTGACTACTACAGTCGCTACATTGACATAGCTCAGCTCAGCAAGGTGACCTCCACAGCAGTCATCAACAAGATGAATATTATCTTCTCACAGCATGGGATTGCAGAGACAGTAGTTTCCGACAATGGAACACAGTTTTCTTCAGCCGAGTTCAGGAAATTCGCTAAAGAATGGAATTTGTGCCATGTCACCAGTTCTCCTCACTATCCACAGTCCAACGGTGAGGCGGAACGCGCCGTGAAGACAGCAAAGGAGATCCTGAAACAGAAAGACTATCTCCTTGCATTACTGACTTACCGAGCTACTCCACTCCTAACCCTTGGAGTAAGCCCAGCAGAGCTAACGTTTGGAAGGAGGCTACGCACCATTCTGTAAACCCGAGTATTGACTCTGGCACAGTTCGCAATGAATGTGTAATAGGCTTGACCCTTCGCATTACAGCCTTGCGCCAAAAATAGTTCGTTCTGATACTATTTTTCTCTCCACTTTTTACAAAAATCATTCAGATGTCAAAACTTGTTTCCATTTCAACACAAACATTTTATTGTATCGAATAAACGCTTGTTTGTTGTCTCAATAAGAGTAAGTTAAGAGTTTTGTGCGAAATAGTCTTAGAACTACTTTAACGGCGTATATGAGGGAGCACATCGGCTATCCCACAAGCCTCTCGTGTGACCTCCGTATGAATAAATTGGCCAAAAACCTTCCATCACGTGATGTGAACTGTGCTAGAGATACTTTTGCCGGTAGGCGAAATCTCTAGTTTACTAGAATGGCTACGCACAACCCTACCCGTCCTTCCCCAGTCCCTTTTCCCATGTAAAGTGGAACATGACACAGTACGCCAGCGTGATGCGAAGTCAAAGCAGTCACAAAAGCAGTACTTTGACAAACGAGCACGGAGCTTGCCAGAGCGTCAACCTGGTGACCTCGTCCTCATGAAGGAGGAGGGAGAGAAAGGCTGGAAGAAGCCAGGCAAAGTCCTTGAAAAGTGTGCTCCAAGATCCTACCTCGTTCAGACTCCTGAGGGTAGGCTGAGGCGTACCGCAAGCACATCAGGTTACGTACGTCCGAGCCGATCACCGTAGACAACCCGAAGATGTCGACGCAGATCACCGTAGACAACCCGAAGATGTCGACGCAGATCAACGAAGACGACCCGAAGATGTCCGTCCAACCTACAAGCAGTCAAACGTCGCAGGCGGGGTAAACCCCAACCACAGCCGGTGCAACCGCTGCAAACTACGCCATCAACGCCGCCATACATCACCAAGTCCGGTAGACAGTTTCACAAACCAGCCCGGTACCAGTGAAATAACATTCCTTAGTGATAGTTACCAAGCATCACTTGGTGAGTACCAAACTTGATTCTAAGCGATGCTACACAGGATGCTGTTGCGTGAAGTTGATTGTCTAAGCGACGCTTTGCAGTATACCTTGTGTTGGTTGAAGTTATGAACTTAAGAGTTCGGTTTTTCAAATTATAGTAGTTCATAGTTAGATTCTAAGTTAGAATTATCAGAGACGCTTTGCAGGAAGTCAAAAGCTAAAAGTTAGAGTTTACTAATTTGAAGTCGATCCGTTTGAACTGAAGAACAAACAGATACTGTGTGTTATTCCGTTTGAAGTGAAAACAGATACTTTGTGCTGAAACTTGAAACTCATAAGACGCGCTGCTGAAATATTGAGTTACTTGACAGTTAAAGTTGAAAGAGTTAATTGTTTTGTCTTTTCCCTAAAAAGGGGAGATGTCGTATTATCAGGAAGAAGGGAAGTAACCGCTACTGCATTGTTACGAAGCCATTTAGTAAAGTTCGCTCCCTTGACCAGGAGCTGGCTTGCGCATGCGTACGAATAAAGAAGTTCCTCAACCGCCATCTCCGAAGTACTGTTGACTGTTCAGCGTTCAGTCAGTTTTCCCCTTGTCACGCTCTCCCACTGGAGCCTCACTGACAACAGACCGCAAAACAGTGTGTGTGTGTGTGTGTGTGTGTGTGTGTGTGTGTGTGTGTGTGTGTGTGTGTGTGTGTGTGTGTGTGTGTGTGTGAGGGTAATGTGTGCGTAGGAGAGTGGTGTGGGGATGTGGGTGTGGATGGTTGTGTGGGTGGATGTGTGAGAGTGATGTGTGTGTGTGTGTGTGTGTGTGTGAGGGTAATGTGTGTGGGGGTAGTGTGTGTGTGTGTGTGTGTGTGTGTGTGTGTGTTTGTATGTGCGGGTGTAAGTGTGTGTGTGTGTGTGTGGGGGGGAGTCAGAAGTTTTTGTCAGAGTCAAATGAACATATAAGTATCGTAGACATATGGCTACGCATAAAATACATCCTGTAAAAAAAGAAACGGAAAAAAGTAGTTATAACCCGATTCATTCTCTCTAGAATATGTTTCCCCTTTGATTATGGCTAACGGGAAACAAAAAGCTCAAAACGTTGTCGTGGTGCCGAGGGTTTCTCACATGTCATAATAAGATTCACCCTTCTTCCCCTGTTGAGTATCATCTCCTTCAGGGCAATACAGTACAACAAAATACAGTATGTTTCATTATTCTTTGAATGAACATCTATTACGTTTCGGACAGACCAGTTTAAAAGGAGTTATATGTCTTACAACAATGTCTCATTTACATACTAGCAAGTATAACAATATCTTATTTATTTTTCTAAGTATTTAAACACACACATTAAACACACACACACACACACACACACACACACACACACGCACACACACATATATACACATACACACACACAACCCCCTCCCTCTCTTTCCCTCTCTCACTTTCTCTCTCTCTCTCACTTTCTCTCTCTCTCTCTCTCTCTCTCTCTCTCTCTCTCTCTCCCTCCCTCATCCTACTCTTTCAATCAAGTACCATCGATGATTGAAAATACAAACGTGAGATAAATGAGTTTTTCATTCGGGTGGTCCTTACGTTGTAGCGTTGCAGGCATCCATCGGACGGTAATAGCTGAAACAGATGTGACAGCGTGTGAGTCTTCTCCTACTCTCTCTCTCTCTCTCTCTCTCTCTCTCTCTCTCTCTCGATCTATCTGTCTGACTGCCTGCCTGCCTGTCTGCCTGCCTGCCTGGGTGGGGTGGGGCTGGGGGGCAACAAACACAACAACGAAGGCAGAGTAGCCGCAAAGCAGGAGAAACAGCGAAAATAGCAGCGGCGGCAGAAGTATTGGTTGCAGTTGTACTTGTAGTGGTAATGGTGGTGGTGGTGGTGGTGGTGGTGGTGGTGGTGGTGGAAGTGGTGATGGCAGTGGCGGTGTAGAAGTCGAAGTAGTAGTTTTGGTGATGGGGGTTGGGGCTAGGGATCGAAATAAAATCGATAGTGGTGGTGATGGAAAAAGTGGTAATAGTAGCAGCAGCAGCAACAGTAATAGTAGTAGTAGCAGCAGCAGCAGCAGTAGTAGAGGTACAGCTGCAATAGTGGTAGCAGGAGCAGCGGTAATACAAGTAGTGGCACCGCAGCAGCAGCAATTATAGTAACATCATTAGAAGCAGTGAGAGGAGGAGCATTGGGAGGAGGAGGAGCAGTGGGAGGAGGAGGAGCAGTTTGAAAAGGAGCAATGAGAGGAGGAGCAGTGGGAGGAGGAGCAGTGGGAGGAGGAGCAGTGGGAGGAGGAGGAGCAGTGGGAGGAGGAGGAGCAGTGGGAGGAGGAGCAGTGGGAGGAGGAGCAGTGGGAGGAGGAGCAGTGGGAGGAGGAGCAGTGGGAGGAGCAGAAGTGGGAGGAGGAGCAGTGGAGAAGGAGGAGCAGTGGGAGGAGGAGCAGTGGGAGGAGGAGCAGTGAGAGGAGGAGCAGTGGGAGGAGGAGCAGTGGGAGGAGGAGCAGTGGGAGGAGGAGGAGCAGTGGGAGGAGGAGCAGTGAGAGGAGGAGCAGTGGGAGGAGGAGCAGTGGGAGGAGGAGCAGTGGGAGGAGGAGGAGCAGTGGAGGAGGAGGAGCAGTGGGAGGAGGAGCAGTGGAAGGAGGAGCAGTGGGAGGAGGAGCAGTGGGAGGAGGAGCAGTGGGAGGAGCAGAAGTGGGAGGAGGAGCAGTGGGAGAAGGAGGAGCAGTGGGAGGAGGAGCAGTGGGAGGAGGAGCAGTGGGAGGAGGAGCAGTGGGAGGAGGAGGAGGAGGAGGAGGAGCAGTGGGAGGAGGAGCAGTGGGAGGAGCAGAAGTGGGAGGAGGAGCAGTGGAGGAGGAGAAGCAGTGAGGAGGAGGAGGAGGAGGAGGAGCAGGGGAGGAGGAGCAGGGGAGGAGGAGCAGGGAGGAGGAGCAGGGGAGGAGGAGCAGGGGAGGAGGAGCAGGGGAGGAGGAGCAGGGGAGGAGGAGCAGGGAGGAGGAGCAGGGAGGAGGAGCAGGGAGGAGGAGCAGTGAGGAGGAGCAGGGAGGAGGAGCAGGGAGGAGGAGCAGGGAGGAGGAGCAGGGAGGAGGAGCAGGGAGGAGGAGCAGTGAGGAGGAGCAGGGAGGAGGAGCAGGGAGGAGGAGCAGGGAGGAGGAGGAGGAGGAGGAGGAGGAGGAGGAGGAGGAGGAGGAGGAGGAGGAGGAGGAGGAGGAGGAGTGGAGGAGGAAGAGGAGGAGGAGGAGGAGGAGGAGGAGGAGGAGGAGGAGGAGGAGGAGGAGGAGGAGGAGGAGGAGGAGGAGGAGGAGGAGCAGGGAGGAGGAGCAGTGAGGAGGAGCAGTGAGGAGGAGGAGGAGGAGGAGGAGGAGGAGGAGGAGGAGGAGGAGGAGGAGCAGTGGGAGGAGGAGAAGTGGGAGGAGGAGGAGGAGGAGGAGGAGGAGGAGGAGGAGGAGGAGGGGAGGAGGAGGAGGAGGAGAGGAGGAGGAGAGGAGGAGGAGGAGGAGGAGGAGGAGGAGGAGGAGCAGTGAGAGGAGGAGCAGTGGGAGGAGGAAGAGGGGAGGAGGAGCAGTGGGAGGAGGAGCAGTGGGAGGAGGAGCATGGGAGGAGAACGAGGAGGAGCAGGGGAGGAGGAGGAGGAGGTGCAGAGGAGGAGGACGAGGAGGAGCATGGGAGGAGGAGAAGGAGGTGCAGGGGAGAAGGAGGAGGAGGAGCAGGGGAGGAGGAGGAGGAGGAGGAGGAGGAGGAGGAGGAGGAGGAAAAGGAGGAGGAGGAGGAGGAGAGCAAGTAGAGGAGAATGAGGAGGAGGAGGAGGAGGAGCAGGGAGGAGGAGCATTGGGAGGATGAGCAGTGGGAGGAGGAGGAGCAGTGGGAGGAGGAGGAGCAGTGGGAGGAGGAGGAACAGTTGGAGGAGGAGGAGCAGTTTGAGAAGGGGCAGTGAGAGGAGGAGCAGTGAGAGGAGGAGCAGTGGGAGGAGGAGCAGTGGGAAGAGGAGGAGCAGTGGGAGGAGGAGGAGCAGTGGGAGGAGGAGGAGCAGTGGGAGGAGGAGCAGTGGGAAGAGGAGGAGCAGTGGGAGGAGGAGGAGCAGTGGGAGGAGGAGGAGCAGTGGGAGGAGGAGCAGGAGCAGTGGGTGGGAGGAGGAGCAGTGGGAGGAGGAGGAGCAGTGGGAGGGGGAGCAGTGGGAGGAGGAGCAGTGGGAGGAGGAGCAGTGAGAGGAGGAGCAGTGGGAGGAGGAGCAGTGGGAGGAGTAGCAGTGAGAGGAGGAGAAGTGGGAGGAGGAGCAGTGGGAGGAGGAGAAGTGGGAGGAGGAGCAGTGGGAGGAGGAGCAGTGGGAGGAGGAGCAGTGGGAGGAGGAGCAGTGGGAGGAGGAGGAGCAGTGGGAGGAGGAGCAGTGGGAGAAGGAGCAGTGGGAGGAGGAGCAGTGAGAGGAAGAGCAGTGGGAGGAGGAGCAGTGGGAGGAGGAGCAGTGGGAGGAGGAAAAGTGGGAGGAGGAGCAGTGAGAGGAGGAGGAGGAGCAGTGGGAGGAGGAGCAGTGGGAGGAGCAGTGAGAGGAGGAGGAGTGGGAGGAGGAGCAGTGGAAGGAGCAGTGAGAGGAGGAGGAGGAGGAGGAGCAGTGGGAGGAGGAGAAGTGGGAGGAGGAGCAGTGGGAGGAGGAGCAGTGGGAGGAGGAG
>JAWQFJ010003385.1:0-2500 GCA_034096865.1 Theodoxus fluviatilis | reverse complement strand
TGGCGCTCTCCCAGTGCTTCCTAGCTCGTGCTTTTTTTGCTATTAGGAGCGTAACGCCATGTAAGCATGAAAGCTAGGCTGTCTTATGACGAGAAAAAGATTTAATCAGTCTTCGCAAAATGTATATATAAAATTACTTTTGGTCTCAGTAACGGGGGCCAATTCTCATGATGGGTCGCCTGGAAACATCACTCTATCTGGGACTAGCTGGGAAATATTCATGGCGTTTGCAAAACATAGGCACAAGGTTACAAAAATGTCCTCCTATGGTGAAATGCTGGACAGATCAATGAAGGCCTTTGGATTTCAGTCACCCCTGTTTCTCGCTACGACGGAAAAAGCCGACACGTGGAGGTCGATTTCAGCCAGACCATGAGACTCGCCACTTTTTACCCCCGGGTGACATATGGAATTTCTCCTTGAGCATCCCGCACTTTTCCCAATCAACAAAAAAGGCCTCTCCCCCTCACACCTCCCCCACCCCCCACCCTCTTCCTCCATATCTGACCAAGTCAGGCGTCTTGGCTGGCAGAGACATAAAAGTTGCCAAGATAAAACTATGAATTGTCAGCACAGATTCAGTCAGGTTTCTTTTTTCATTTTTAAAGTCCATATTTTTACCGCTTGGATTTGTATCTATAATCAATAATTAAGATTATAGGATGAAAATAGTCAATGAAGAACTGATGCCCTCCGAGTTTGTGGAGGGTGTGGCGGAATGAACGAATGAACGAACGAACGAATGAATGAATGAATGAATGAACGAGCGAACGAACGAACGAACGAATGAATGAATGAATGACTGGAGCTGGTAAGAATAAGAATAAGTTACGGTTTCCCTAGTTATTCGCCTTTTACGAATGGTGTAAGGAGCGAATACAGGCCCTGGAAATGAGATGCTACCGCAAGATTCTGAACATCTCATATAAAGACCATGTCACAAATGAGGAAGTCAGCAACAGGATCAGGAGACCAATTGGACAGTATGAAGACCTGCTGTCAATCGTGAAAAGCAGAAAGCTGAAGTGGTACGGTCACGTGTCAAGAGGCAGTGGGCTGGCCAAGACCATCCTGCAAGGTACCGTACCAGGTGGGAGAAGGAGAGACAAGCAGAGAAAGAGGTGGAAAGACAACATCAAAGAGTGGACAGGCTTGACCTTTGCTGACTCACAGCGAGTCACAGAGGATAGAGCTCGATGGAGGAAGATTGTCCGAAAGTCATCAGTGGTGCCTCAACAACCCATCTCAGGGTTAAGAGACTGAACTGAACTGCAAGGAGCGGTGTGGGTGTATTCTAACCCACAACCCACGGGGAGGTGGGTGGCGGGGACTGCCACGCCAGTGCGGGGCTCCTGGAAGTGTGTTCTGAGTGGACAAAGCTGATAGGCCGTAGAGCTCCATTGATTAATTAATTCATTTATTCGTTCATCATTCATTCATTCGTTCGTTCATCATTCATTCATTCGTTCGTTCATCATTCATTCATTCGTTCGTTCATCATTCATTCATTCGTTCGTCCATCATTCATTCATTCGTTCGTTTTTTATTTATTGGGCGGAATATACCGTATCTTCACCTTCTCGAACGCCGTCACACATGGAGACCAGTTCATGCACTGAAGTGTGCCAAACGATTGAATATATGATAACAGGTAATGGATGACATTTTGTTCTTTTTGAAAGTTAAGAAGAAAAAAAGCACCAACACCTGACAACGGTATCACGTGATCCCTTTGTCAGGCCGTCAAAGTAGAAGATCTTGTAAAAGTGAGATACCCCTGACAACAGTGCTTCTCCATTGTACAGTTTTATACATTCTTTTTTAATCATCGAAACAAAAGTTTCTTCCATCTGCGATTACTGCCCCACACGATCCAGAAGTCAAGGGAAACATCAGCAGATGTCTGTCCGAATTTCTCATGAAGCTGTTGAACCCTTTGTCGTTGGTTTTTATGTTTCTGCAGTCTTCAGTGTGTGACTGGCATGAACCATCGGTTTTTGGACTTGAAGTGACAGATCTCAGATCGCTGCTCTCCGTAATTCCGTCCAGCCGACTGTCTCTCTCTCTCTCTCTCTCTCTCTCTCTCTCTCTCTCTCTCTCTCTCTCTCTCTCACTAGGCCACCTAAACGTGTATCATCTTCAGAACAAAGTCACAGACATATGTGCTCTCTTACACCAGTATGATTGCTATGTTTTTGGTCTATCAGAAACAAGACTCAAACTCTACATCCCTGACACAGCAGTAGAAATTAATGGATATAACATCATCCGAAAAGACGCTAAAAGCGAAGGCCAAACTGGTATAGCAGTATACATTCACCATTCCATTCATGGGAATATTTCTCGCCGTACGGATCTTGAATCTTCACAGATAGAGTGTTTATGGCTAGAAATGAAGCCTCCAAAAGAATCTTCAATCCTTATCGGCTATCTCTACAGAAACCCTGCTTCCACCTCCACATGGTGTGAAGATTTCAGTGCAATGATGGACACAGTAACC
>JAWQFJ010003381.1:32500-34842 GCA_034096865.1 Theodoxus fluviatilis | reverse complement strand
GCGATCATGCATGTGTTCCTGACTTGTACCGACATATTGAGATGGCAATCTAAGTTAACACCAAGGTTCCTAACTGATGGAACGAACTCCACATCACAGTCGCCGATCTTAAGAGAAGAAGGGAGGGCATCAGTGGCTGTCCTGCTTGATCTTACTAGCATGCATTCTGTTTTACTGTCATTCAGTTGAAGCTTATTAAGGGTCATCCAGATGCAAATTGAATGCGCCTCGCTCATGCCTGGTCGCAGCAGTTTCATAAATGACAGACCTCGGCATTTCGCAGAAGTTGTACTGCAGGTTTCAATTGCACAATTATTGCCAACGCTTGGCTGTTTTGTTTTCGAAACTGAGTTCTCCGCCATCAAATATCCTAGGTTGAATAGACCACTGGAAGTGCTCTAGGCAGTCAATTGCCAATTGGCCTTGAGAGCAACTAAAATGACATTGACCTCAAGATGTGCAATCAGTAGATACAGATCCGTGGTGCATGCGTACAAAGAGGCGTCCTGTTTGGTAGTACTGCGTGCATGCGTACAACAGGCATCGTGTTTGGCAGGACTGTGCATGTGTAGAAACAGGCGTTTTATTGACTCACATGCGAAGCAAAAGTGAGTCTATGTACTCACCCGTTTCGTCCGTCCGGGCGTCCAGGCATCCGAAAACTTTAACGTTGGATTTTTCTCGGAGACTATTAAGTCTATCAATACCAAATGTGGCATGATGGTGTATGATGACAAGGCCTCAAAAAACAGACATAGTGACTTGTCCTTGCTTCAGGGTCAAGGTCGCAGGGGCCGTAAATGTTGTCTAAAAAAAGTCATTTTTCACATTTTCTCAATTTTCTCTGAAGTTTTTGAGATTGGATACCTGACCTATATATGTTATATAGGGCAAAGTAATCCCTATCTTTTGATACAGTTTGGTTGACCTTGCTTTAAGGTCAAGGTCACAGGAGCTCTTCAAAGTTGGATTGTATACATATTTTGAAGTGACCTTGACCCTGAACTATGGAAGATAACTCTTCCAAACTTCAAAAGATTGTAGTACACATTATAAGTACTTTCATTATAAGACACATTTGTTCACATATCATCAAGGTCAAGGTCACTTTGACCCTTATGGAATGTGACCAAAATGGGGTAGTGAACCACTAAAAGTGACCATATCTCATGGTAGAAAGTGCCAATAAGCACCATTGTGCTTCCTATGTCTTGAATTAACAGCTTTGTGTTGCATGACCTTGGATGACAAGGTCACATGTATTTGGTAGGAAAAATGTGTAAAGCATTTCTTAGTGTATGATGTCATTGGTAGGTTTAGTTTTTTACCTTGACCTTGAAGGTCACCTGAAGGTCAAGGTCATAAAAAGGTCAAGGTCAAGCATGTGAGTCGTATGGGCCTTGCCCTTCTTGTTTTGTATTGCTGCGTGCATGCATACAAACAAGCGTCCTTTTTGGTAGGGTTGCGTGCACTTGTACAAAGAGGCATCCTGTTTGGTAGGACTGCGTATCAAACAGTCGTCGTTTTTAGTTGCGCTGTGTGCATGCGAATGTACTCCAACTGATCACAGTGCGGAATCGTACTTTTACGTCTTGGATCAAGTTATCTGCAGCAAGCAGCAATTAAAGGCATTCCCTCTCAAATTTCCTTTCCCTGAATAGACGCATCTGTTCAAATTAAGTCAATTCGGACCCGAAAGACCACGAAATGGAGAACAAGAATATCAATTTTCTATTTCTTGTAGTTATGTCCTCGCCAGCCTCTCAGCAGACTTTCATGCAACAGACTTGCGAGTCTCGGCAAAGGTGCTTTCGCAACAGGAGCTGGCTGACACGGAGAAGGTGCACATTCGGACATCATGGAAACTATTCAAGGACAAAGGCATAGCGGATGGCGGCGTGTGGTTTTTCGTGAGGTCAGTCAACACTTTCTACCCCTGTAGCTCGGAGCTAGTGCTTGTTTCTGTGCTCGTCCATCCTTGTTCTGCATAAGGAGCGCAATGCACAAATTACTGGGCTCTCGGCTTTTTTTTTTACTCACATGCGAAGTAAAAGTGAGTCTATGTACTCACCCGTTTCGTCCCTCCGGGCGTCCGGGCGTCCGAAACTTTAACGTTAGATTTTTCTCGGAGACTATTAAGTCTATCAATACCAAATGTGGCATAATGGTGTATGATGACAAAGCCTCAAAAAACATACATGGTGACTTGACCTTGCTTCAAGGTCAAGGTCGCAGGGGCCATAAATGTTGTCTAAAAACAGCCTTTTTTTAACATTTTCTCAATTTCTCTGAAGGTTTTGAGATTGGATACCTCACCTATATATGGTATATAGGGCAAACTA
>JAWQFJ010003381.1:25000-27500 GCA_034096865.1 Theodoxus fluviatilis | reverse complement strand
GCATGCAACCAGGCTGCACTCAAACACCATCTCAACTCCCTAGGGAGCATGCAACCAGGCTGCACTCAAACACCATCTCAACTCCCTAGGGAGCATGCAACCAGGCTGCACTCAAACACCATCTCAACTCCCTAGGGAGCATGCAACCAGGCTGCACTCAAACACCATCTCAACTCCCTAGGGAGCATGCAACCAGGCTGCACTCAAACACCATCTCAACTCCCTAGGGAGAATGCAACCAGGCTGCACCCTAACACCATCTCAACTCCCTAGGGAGAATGCAACCAGGCTGCACCCTAACACCATCTCAACTCCCTAGGGAGCATGCAACCAGGCTGCACCCTAACACCATCTCAACTCCCTAGGGAGCATGCAACCAGGCTGCACCCTAACACCATCTCAACTCCCTAGGGAGCATGCAACCAGGCTGCACCCTAACACCATCTCAACTCCCTAGGGAGCATGCAACCAGGCTGCACCCTAACACCATCTCAACTCCCTAGGGAGCATGCAACCAGGCTGCACCCTAACACCATCTCAACTCCCTAGGGAGCATGCAACCAGGCTGCACCCTAACACCATCTCAACTCCCTGGGGAGAATGCAACCAGGCTGCACTCAAACACCATCTCAACTCCCTAGGGAGCATGCAACCAGGCTGCAGATGAACTCGCCGAAGTTAGCTTTCACATTCTCCCAGCTCAGACTTCACGCGAGCCCGTTTTACACCTGGGTGGGGAAAAGCAGTGAGTAAGCACCTTGCTCAAGGATGCAGCTCGCGGAGAATATCTGGTATATAGATATACCGTGTGCAGGTATTTAGCACATTTGGTGTGAATCGTGTGTGTGTGCGCGCGTGAGTGGAGAGAGAGAGAGGGGGGGGGAGAGAGAGAGAGAGAGAGAGAGAGAGAGAGAGAGAGAGAGAGAGAGAGAGAGAGAGAGAGAGAGGTTTAGGCAATCTCTGGTGAGCCAAAGGGCTACCACTGAACAGTGTACTCCCCACATTGACTTTGTGGAGCTGAGATATCGTACATTCCTGATCTTTGCTCTCATGTTCTAATATCCTTATAGCGTCCTCAACGCCTGATGTGTGGGTGCGTGCGTGCGTATGCGTGTGTGTGCGAGTATATGTGTGTAAGTGTGCGTGTGTGTGTGTGTGTGTGTGTAAGTGTGTGTGTGTGTCTGTGTACAAGTGTGTGTGTGTGTGTGTTTGTGTGTGTGTGTGTGTGTGTGTGTTTGTGTGTGCGTGTGTTTCTGTGTACAAGTGTGTGTGTGTGTGTGTGTGTGTGTGTGTGGTGTGTATTGGTGTGTGTGTGTATTTGTGTGTGTGTGTATTTGTGTGTGTGTGTATTTGTGTGTGTGTGTATTTGTGTGTGTATGTGTATTTGTGTGTGTGTGTGTGTGTTTGTGTGTGTGTTTGTGTGTGTGTGTATATTTGTGTGTGTGTGTGTGTGTGTTTGTGTGCAGGGCCGGACCAAATGAGTTGTGGGGGAGGGGTTCCTTTTTGGTTGGGGGGGACAAATCAGCGAAGTGGCGAAGCCAAGAGCGCGCGCCTGCTTCGCAGGCGCGCAAACTAGGGGGGTCCGGGGGCATGCCCCCCCGGAAATTTTTGAAAAACGGTTAAAATCTGTGCAATCTGGTGCATTCTGGGCCTTGTTTTGAGGGGTAAGAGCAGCATTGTTTTTGGAGACACACACAAAAAATATTTATTAAAAAAAAACTCAAACCAAGGTACATGCTTTTTCTAGGGGGGGGGGGGGGGGGGTTCCGGAACCCCTGGAACCCCCCCTGGGTCCGGCCCTGGTGTGTGTATGTGTGTGTGTGTGTGTGTGTGTGTGTGTATGACTGAATGGGATATGAGCTTGTCTGTCAAAGGTTGAGGTGACACTGTGATGTACAGAGCCTGTCTGGATGCGTTTTATTATGAGCGAAGACAGTACAGAATGTTACAACCCTCTGACGCAGATCTTCTTCGAGTCCATTTAAGATTAACACAAAAAGCACGTCGTCTTCGTAGCGTTTGCTTTACCTCCACGGCTCTAGGTCTATTTTCAGTTTACTTTCGTTTGGCTTAATTTTTGTCAGATTTTCTAAATGCTGCAAAAGTGAACTTCATCTCACTTCGCATCTGTTTTACTTGCAGAAAACCTTGACGAATAAATGATAGAATCGTCTATATCATACCACAGCATGAACTTGTCCCTGTTCTTTTCAGAGTGTGAGAGAATGCGCAATATTTTCCTTTAAGACTCACTTGAGGGACGGCTTTACGTCTGACGCAGAGATGGCCTGGGATAAACTGTTGAAATTTCTGGAGATTGTTTTCTTGGAAGGCCTGGAAGCCAGCAGTAGGAGGAAACTTCCAGCACAGTCGTCAGACCCATAAGGAGAGTGTTTACTCCACTGTAACCCCAGCGCCGACTCGCGGCAATCTCGCACCGACGCCACGGACCTTGCGTGTGGGTCGCTCTTCGGATGTCCACCACCCGCAGACAGGAAAA
>JAWQFJ010003381.1:0-20000 GCA_034096865.1 Theodoxus fluviatilis | reverse complement strand
AGCTGAGGAATGTTGCCTGTCTTTCTCGATTATTAATGCACGTTCAGATCAGTCGTTCAAGATGCTGTACATGTCTTTGGAGTTTGTCCTCGACAAGTCAAAACAAGACGACAGTAAAACGCAATTTTTGGCAGGTTGCAAGTCATTTGAATAAAAATCATCGAAGGATCACTGTGTTGATTTCTCTGGACCTTCTGGAGTAAATGACCAATAATTCAAGGCCATGAGAACCCGCGTCCTTGCTGTCCTAACCGAACTTCAAAAGCTTGAGACCGGGCAGGAAGACTGCAACACTGCATAGCCGACAGTAGAGGCGCGTACCCAAGCCCATCGATCGCTAGTCAAAAGCAACCAAAGGGCTTTTCCGGTTTCGTAGGAAGTAATTGTTGTAACCATGTACAATGTCCATTCAGTCGGCTTTCGCAATAAAACTGTCTCCCTAAATCGGAAACTGCCTGCTTTTTCGTCCCAAGTTTTGACGCCCATTCCAGTTTCTTGAGTCAGCCAGCGTGGTAAGTCTGGTGAGAGAATCCAATATCATCGCACACGACCGCTTCTGAGGAGAGCGACTCAATAATGATGAGTGCGATTTTACGCAATCGCCATGCACCAGTATTTTCCTAATCGCAAACACGTGTCATCTTGGAGCCATACCCCAAAGCCACCATTACAGCCAGTTTAGGCCAAAATCTTGCTATGAACGTGCTCGTCCATCGGTTTCCACATGGTCTCTCCTACATCCAGTCCTTGGAAATGATAGTTCCCGACTAGCACGTCCAGCAATGCATCAGCCCCAGTCCCCCTTTCTACTAACGTTTGGCCTGAGGACTTACGAAGTGAAATTGTTGATGCTGGTTGATTTCTTTTCGCAGTCAAACATGTTGCCAACCATTTGTAACGACCAGCCGAACTATCAACCACCATTACAGGATCCCTCCCGTGAATGAGATGCTAGATCCACTGTGGGAAAAATTACTTCATGTAATGTGCTGTGAAAACATCGCGAGACGTGCATGTCGACGTCATTTGCATAGGTCAGATAATGATTATTGATTGGCAGTGGAACTAAGCTCCTAGTTCGTGGCACCTTCATTCGGTACGCAGCCTCCATCTCTGTCGTCTGTGATATTTTGTGTGTGTAGAATGCGGATTCTCCGAGACGGTGTTCTTCTCAAAGTGACATCAGAAGACAACTGAAGATACACGTCTTTTGGAAGCACAATTCAGGATGCTCCAACTGTGCACTCTGAGCGATAATTTTCGGAGATGATGATGATGATGATGATGATGATGATGATGATGATGATGATGATGATGATGATGATGATGATGGTGATAAATTGATACGTTGGGCCAGGATGAAATGTAGGTGGGAAGCCCAGTCATCAGTGTTGTCTTTGCTGACTTGCCTCGATCAGGGAACCCAGGGCCCGTATCCAGAACGGCGATTTATTTTAACCCCGATTTATCTCTAAACACAGGCGATTCCAACTGTTTATTCCGCTCTCTCTTGGCTGGAAACCAGTATATATAGCAAAGCGCAACCTAGGATACTCTGACGAGTGTACCTTATCTAACCGATCAAGATAACGCGGGGTTAGGGGATAAATCGAGTGTTAAAAAGATAAATCGCCGTTCTGGATACGGGCCCAGTCCTCCATGATAAAACGAAGCACGGCTGACTGATGAAATATGACGGATCACGACAAAACAGGTCGTATGTCGAGTTTTTTTAAATAACGGTTTGGCGTTAATTGTATCAATTTAAAGCGAAGAGTTTAATATTTCTAAAGGTACCAGGAAGTTACAACTGTTTGAATAACACTGCAACGACGGCAAGGTTGGAGCATTGCTATACAAGCGTAAGTATGACACTTTTAGTTGGTACAACTCACGTCACGGATTCGCTTTATCTTCTTGGACACACAACGCTACACATAAAATTCCACTTCAGGAAGAGAGTGGAGAGAAGGAGCTTTGCCGCGATGCGCCAGTATGAGTACGTGCCATCTCGCCGGGGGAAAAAAATTGTTAGGCGAACTGGACTTTAATCATTGTTGTGTATGCTTCGTCTGCTGAATTAAGAATCTAGCACCCTTAACAACAGAACCCCTCGGACCATCCAGGATGTAAGAATCATCTTTTCGTTTTTACGAAGATGAGCTAACATAAGTCATATTTACATTATTATGTGTTGAATTGGATACGGTATCGGCAACAAACCCATTCAAGAGGAGGGACATAGGCAGAACATTTCCAAAACAGAAAACGCACTTGGTTGACTCCAGCTAATGTTACAGGGTTATGTCTCTGAAATAACCAGTGCAACTTACCACGCGTTTCCTGATGCATGGCCACACAAGGAACGCTGTTTGTTGGACCATGGATTTAGAACATTTTTGTTCTCCATCGTTTCTCGTTAGCATTTCTATGTCAAAAAGTATACTTCTCACGACTCTGTCCAGAACGAGTTTTAAATTCAGCCATTCCTTCTACACTCATGTGGTGCGTCCGAATCTCCACCAGAGCGCCTCCCCTGTGGACGCAGGCTGACTGTGAGGCGCAATCAAAGACCCTCTACAATAAGATGGTTCATCCGGTCACTTCCGGCGAAATTAGGGGTCACGCGCGCCACCAAGCGGTAACGGTGACGCTCGAGTCAAGGAAGACATCTTCCACATACCGCGCCAGCATAACAATTTACAGTGGATCGTGGAATCCTCTTATTGAGAACTTCAATTGAGGGACAGAAAAAAATTTTCACACTAAGCGGAATGTCACATTAAGAGGGTTGATTTCAGTCATACAATGAACTGAAGGGAAATTAAAAGGTTGTGGCTATTTCAGACACTGACTATAGAGCGAGCGCACTGCTTAATATTACATTACTCGTTCGTCGTACCTCGAGCTTTTTCTGAACTCATCTATGCGTGTCCACAGAAGTCGTAGTCGTGATTAGCCGGTCAAAAATGTCGACCACGAAGAAGAAATCAAGGCAAGGAGGTGACCATTGCAGTGCGAATAACTGTGTTAACTCGCGCTATGCGTGTCCACAGAAGTCGTTTTTTCGTTTTCCGTGGAAAAATAAAGAGAGGTAAGTAATGATTATATAAATGTGTTTTGAGCTAAGCGCAATAAAATACAGAACTTGAAGTGTAATCTAAATCTGCTGAACTGGTGGAGGAAGCTTGTGGCTTTTGCTTTTGTAGGTGTGCCGATATTTGTTTTCGAAAATCTGCTGATTTAGTCACGTCAGCACCTCAGTCTTATTCAGCAGTCTTGATAATGAATGATTCACGTTAGATGATAAATATCGCCTTGAGGCTTGATCACAATTGAGTGATTCTGAATCAGAGTTGAAGAGTTTTGGCAACTGAATTCATACAATTTTTGTTTGCGAAAATGTTGATGAGTATTAAATGAATGATGCATGTGGAATTTATTATAGTGAATAATAGTGGCCAAAACATTTCATCGCAATGAATAAACGCAACCGATCATAGCAGGAATGAAAAAAAGGTCATAAAGATAAACAAAACTTACAAACACTATGCCGGAAAGCTAGCATAATAAAATGCAAGCACGTAGGTTTTACAAACATGACAGTTGACACATGGCAACTCGCTTTGTGGAGATGAGCATTATTGAAGTTGAAAACTAGTTATGTAGTTTTCTATTAAATTTGTTGATACAGTGGAGTCCACTTATAGTGAACTCTGTTATTGTGGTTTTCCTGTTATTGTGAACAGTTTTTAATTTGGTTGTCTATTTGCACGTGACCGTGTATCTAGTGCCAGGGCTATTTGCACGTGACCGTATATCAAGTGACCATGCAGGCTGTTTACACGGCAAGTTATTTTCACCGCAAGCAATATGGAAATCATTAAATCTGCATTTGTTTGGCTTACAATATCTGTTTGTGTTTCCCTACTACAGTAGATCTATGCAATTCTATAGTAATAAACATAAAATTACACGGCATGAGCCATGACCGTACTCAGTAAATCCTTCTATCTCGCTACTATCGCATCGAGCGGCTCGGCCAGCAAAAGTAGGCCTACAGATACTGTGTTTACTTCCTCATTATTCGGGAATGGCTTCTTTGAAAGTTAGTTGGAGTAAGGTTTTCATGTTTGTCTGATTTAAAATCTCGCATAAAAATTGTCCAAGATGAGTTCAGAAAAAGCTCGAGGTACGACGAACGAGTAATGTAATATTAAGCAGTGCGCTCGCTCTATAGTCAGTGTCTGAAATAGCCACAATCTTTTAATTTCCCTTCAGTTCATTGTATGACTGAAATCAACCCTCTTAATGTGACGTTCCGCTTAGTGTGAAATTTTTTTCCTGTCCCTCAATTGAAGTTCACAATAAGAGGATTCCACGATCCACTGTAAATTGTTATGCTGACGCGGTATGTGGAAGATGTCTTCCTTGACTCGAGCGTCACCGTTTCCGCTTGGGGCGCCACGGTCGGCTCCGTCATCATGTTTTATATAGGCCGAGTGCCGGATGAACCATCTTATTGTATAGGGTCTTTGGCGCAATCTCGTGGAGTGCCCACGCTATACCATCGCAAGACAGCTTTTTAGTGTCCCGTTCTCTCTGAGATATCTTAGTTAAACATCCTCCGTCGGTGATAAGATGTGTCAAGTTTATAAGTCTTTAAGATAACGTTTAAAGTATACAAGATTTTCAGTTTTATTCTCGTCTTTGAGTCCGGTTATGTCTTTACTGTCTTTCCGATCTCTTTGTTTAATACCTCTTTTGAGGTAACGAGAATTGTTATTTTATTTGATTACTTGTTTCATTATCGACGCCGGTTGATGATGTCGTTACAGTTGTTGCTCTGTAAATATGTTATAGGGCGACTTTCACCTCACACCTGTGTCTCAATCCGCTGCACTCTCTACCCCCGATCAGTGAGCCAGTATTTCTCTACTCTGACAATCGATCAACATTCAGTCCGCTACTGGCACCGTCCTCATTCTCTGGTGGTTTTATGACTCGATTCTGGCTCCGTGTCAACAAAATTTTAATACGTACAGCATTCCTTCACTGCTTGTACAAGCACCCTGTTTCACTTTGCCCCTATTGAGGGTTGGGGGTGGGGGTTGAGGGTGCATGATGCAAATCTTATCACATTTTAACATCAAACATGGAGTGGCAGAGCCTAAAAGCTTTTGCGTTGCTCCCCGTCGAACGCGACATGAACAGCTTTGATCGCGTCACAGCTCCTTGAGCTCACCCCAACAACTCTCGATCCTTTCTACGTAGAAAGTATTTAAGGTCACGGCTGTCGCTTTAGAATATGTCGAGAATTCTTCCCCAGTCACTCGGGTGCATCGACGGCATTGAAAGGAAAAAAAGAACCCAGAAGAAAGAAGGAGCAGTGAGAATCAGATGGGGTTCCGTCACTGCAAGCAGTAAATCGCAGCGGGTTGTGACGCCAGTTGAAAGAAATCAGGGGGCGCTTCGTGAGCCAAAGCTTGCAATCGACAACGAGCCTCTCAGTCGAGAGGAAGGCTTTGAGGACCACGACGCAGACAAGTACCTGAACACACAAGGTAGGTAAGCGTAAATGACACAGCGATTCCTTCGCTTCTATAGGAGTTCATGGTTGGAGGAGAAAGTTAAACCCTCCTTCGAGAGATTTTGTCTCGCAATTTAAAACACTGAAACTACCCTCATTCTTTGCTTTCGTCGTGTTTGGATAGTGTATGTGCATTTTAGTATAGACATTGGAATGCTGCAGCGAATTGTTGTACTAAGCGTAACATCTGCGACTCTCCCTCCCTCCTCCCCCCATCTCTCTCTCTCTCCCTCCCTCCCCCCCCCCCCCTCCCCTCTCTCTCTCTCTCTCTCTCTCTCTCTCTCTCTCTCTCTCTCTCTCTCCTTTTTCTCCTCTCTCTCCTCTTTTATCTCTTCATTCTCTCTCTCTCTCTCTCTCTCTCTCTCTCTCTCTCTCTCTCTCTCTCTCCTTTCTCTCCTCTCTCTGATCTTTTATCTCTTCATTCTCTCTCTCCATTCTCTCTCTCCACTCTATCTCCCTCTCCACTCTCTCTTTCCCCCTTCTCTCTCTCTCTCTTCTATCTCTCTTCTTTCCTCTCTTTTCTCCTCTTTCTGTCTCCTTTCTCTCTTCTTTTATCTCTTCATTCTCTCTCCCTACTCTCTCTCTCCCTCTCCCCTCCCTCCCTCCCCCATCTCTCTCCCCCCCCATCTCTCTCTCTTCTCTCTCTCTCTCTCTCTCTCTCTCTCTCTGCTCTCTCTCTCTCACTCCTCTCTCTCTCTCTCCCCGTCTCGACTCTCTCTCTCTCCTCTCTCTCTCTCTCACTCTCTCTCCTCTCTCTCTCTCCTCTCTCTCTCTCTCTCTCCTCTCTTTCTCTCTCTCTCTCTGTCGTCTCTCTCTCTCCTGTCTCTCTCTCTCGTCCCTGTCTCTCTCTCCTCTCTCTCTCTCTCTCTATTTCTCTCTCTCTCCTGTCTCTCTCTGTCTCTCTCTCTCTCTCTCTGTCTCTCTGTCTCTCTCTCTCTCTCTGTCTCTCTGTCTCTCTGTTCTCTGTTCTCTCTGTCTCTCTCTGTCTCTCTCTCTCTCCTCTCTCTCCTCTCGCTCTCTAGCTCTCTCTATCTCTCTCCTCTCTCTCTCTCTCGTCTCTCTCTCCTCTCTCTCTCTCTCTCTCTCCTCTCTCTCCTCGTCCTCTCTCCCTTCTCTCTCTCTCTCTCTGTCTCTCTGTCTCTCTCTCTGGTCTCTCTGTCTCTCTGTCTCTCTCTCGTCTCTCTCTGTCTCGCTCTCTCTCTGTCTCTCTCTCTCTCTCTCTCTCTCTCTCTCTCTCTCTCTCTCTCTCTCTCTCTCTCTCTCTCTCTCTCTCTCTCTCTCTCTTTCACGCGAGTGGCATTGGCGAGGGAGGACGTGCGCGGACGAGCTCCGCCAGGATGAGCACGACAGCGCATATACAAGGCCGGACCCAGGGGGGGGTTCCAGGGGTTCCGGAACCCCCCCCCCCCCCTTCCCCTAGAAAAAGCATGTACCTTGGTTTGAGTTTTTTTTTATATAAATATATATATTACCCCTCAAAACAAGGCACAGAATGCACCAGATTGCACAGATTTGAACCGTTTTTCAAAAATTTTCCGGGGGGGCATGCCTCTTCGCTGATTTGTCCCCCCCCAACCAAAAAGGAACCCCCCCCCCCCAACTCATTTGGTCCGGCCCTGGATATATATATCATTCTGAACACAGAGATAGTCTTAGCCACGCTGAATGCGGGTATATGTGTCTCTAGATCCGTGTACCTGTGCCCTGCCTTCACAAATGATCTCTGCGACTGTGTGTTGTGAGTTTTTCTGCCCATTTTTGACTCACATGCGAAGCAAAAGTGAGTCTATGTACTCACCCGTTTCGTCCGTCCGGGCGTCCGGACGTCCGGGCGTCCGGGCGTCCGGGCGTCCGAAAACTTTAACGTTGGATTTTTCTCGGAGACTATTAAGTCTATCAATACAAAATGTGGCGTGATGGTGTATGATGACAAGGCCTCAAAAAACATACATGGTGACTTGTCCTTGCTTCAAGGTCAAGGTCGCAGGGGCCATAAATGTGGTCTCAAAAACAGTCATTTTTCACATTTTCTCAACTTTCTCTGAAGTTTTTGAGATTGGATACCTGCCCTATATATGGTATATAGGGCAAAGTAAGCCCTATCTTTTGATACCAATTTGGTTGACCTTGCTTCAAGGTCAAGGTCACAGGAGCTCTTCAAAGTTGGATTGTATACATATTTTAAAGTGACCCTGACCCTGAACTATGGAAGATAACTGTTTCAAACTTAATAATTATGTGGGGCACATGTTATACTTTCATCATAAGACACATTTGGTCACATATCATCAAGGTCAAGGTCACTTTGACCCTTATGAAATGTGACCAAAATGGGGTAGTGAACCACTAAAAGTGACCATATCTCATGGTAGAAAGTGCCAATAAGCACCATTGTGCTTCCTATGTCTTGAATTAGCAGCTTTGTGTTGCATGATCTTGGATGACCTTGACCTTGGGTCAAGGTCACATGTATTTTGGTAGGAAAAATGTGTAAAGCATTTCTTAGTGTATGATGTCATTGGTAGGTTTAGTTGTTTGACCTTGACCTTGAAGGTCACCTGAGGGTCAAGGTCATATAAAGGTCAAGGACAAGCATGTGAGTCGTATGGGCTTTGCCCTTCTTGTTGGGTATTTACTTACTGTGAACTTTGAGAAACCTCCGGCGCGAAAACATTACGCTCTAGGCTAAGCAGTGTGCAACTACAGTGCACTCGCTCGCCGCCGCCTTGATCATACAGCGGATCATGGCAGTTTAGCTCAAGCGTCCTTGTGCCCGAATATATTTGTGCTTTTATTTAAATTGGCTGCAACTACCATGATTCCCAGCGTGTTAATAACTTAGAGTAGAACAGTAACATTGCTAGTCATGCACAAACTTTGTGGAAGAACTTGGTTTGTTGTGTTAAGTCTACTTTCGTATAGTTTCTTACTCACATGCGAAGCAAAAGTGAGTCTATGTACTCACCCGTTTCGTCCGTCCGGGCGTCCGGGCGTCCGGACGTCCGAAAACTTTAACGTTGGATTTTTCTCGGAGACTATTAAGTCTATCAACACCAAATGTGGCATGATGGTGTATGATGACAAGGCCTCAAAAACATACATAGTGACTTGTCCTTGCTTCAAGGTCAAGGTCGCAGGGGCCATAAATGTTGTCTAAAAAACAGTCATGTTTCCACATTTTCTCAATTTTGTCTAAAGTTTTTGAGATTGGATACCTGACCTATATATGGTATATAGGGAAAAGTAAGCCCTATCTTTTGATACCAGTTTAGTGTACCTTGATTCAAGGTCAAGGTCACAGGAGCTCTTCAAAGTTGGATTGTATACATATTTTGAAGTAACCTTGACCCTGAACTATAGAAGATAACTGTTTCAAACTTAATAATTATGTGGGGCACATGTTATACTTTCATCATGAGACACATTTGGTCACATATCATCAAGGTCAAGGTCACTTTGACCCTTATGAAATGTGACCAAAATGGGGTAGTGAACCACTAAAATTGACCACATTTCATGGTAGAAAGTGCCAATAAGCACCATTGTGCTTCCTATGTCTTGAATTAACAGCTTTGTGTTGCATGACCTTGGATGACCTTGACCTTGGGTCAAGGTCACATGTATTTTGGTAGGAAAAATGTGTAAAGCATTTCTTAGTGTATGATGCCATTGGTAGGTTTAGTTGTTTGACCTTGACCTTGAAGGTTACCTGAAGGTCAAGGTCATTTAAAGGTCAAGGTCAAGCATGTGAGTCGTATGGGTTTGCCCTTCTTGTTATTTATAAAATCTAAACCCAAAAACAAGTATATCATCATGACGACGTTTAATTGTATGTGAACCTATCACGCTCGATAATGGGCATTGAATTGCAACTCTATCGAGCACGAACTGATAGTCATCACGGCCGAATTAGAGAGTGTCAGGTTGGCTCGTGCAAAACAAGAAGCTATGACGCATGGAATCCTCCGCCTGAGTTCACTTCAGAGCTACCTTGTGATCCAGAAACTAGTATTTCCATGTCGCAAGGCAGAAGCCGAGCAGTTGCGCTCATAACAGCTCTATACTTGTCAGTGGTTTTAACTTGCGTTTTAAAACCTCAGCCATGGTACAAAAACTTGCACGACCTCACTCCACGGTGTCTAGAAACCCAGGTCCTTTCTCTGGTAACAACGACAATTTTCAAAGCACTGGAGCATTTCCCAGGAAATCCGACAAAACAACATTGTACAACCAGCTAGCTAGCTTACACGACCAAGTAAGACGTGCACAACTTCTCGGCGTGGGCACTAGACTGTGCGAACAGAATATGTCTCTCTTTGCAGCAAATCGAGAGGGAGTGGAAAGCCCACTGCTCCGAACTACAAAGTCAGTTAAACCCTCTGCAGTATGAACATGCTGCAATAAAACAACAAATGAACTACTTAACCTGGGAGGTGCAAAATCTGTGGGCATCTGCCAAAGCCTGGTCAGTCGCACCCAGATCCTCTCAGGAAGGCGATTGTGTCCCAGTCAGTGAAAAGTCTCAAGACGACTGGCGTCAAAACATGTTTCAGCGAGACAGAACCGGTCGCAGGAAGCGGAACAAAACCCAGCGTTTGAACGGGGACGGGCTGGCCGTATGAACAGGACTCGTGTGTCAGTCCCTCTGTCCGGTGACTGTGCTCAGGGCGGGCATTGAGATTTGTTAGGTCGAGGACCCGGCGACGAAAATGAACCAACACGTACCTTCGACTTGGGGCGTCTGCGGCAACCAGACGATGAGACAGGAATCCCCAGCACCACGACTTCATCCCAGTCTCCGGAAACACGGTCGCCCAACCCACCTCCAGCGTTGACAAATACTGCAGCGGGCGAAGATAGTGCGTGGTCGCCGCCATCGTGTGCTGCGCATGCTGATAGTGCAAACCCCACCCTACGAGCCGACCATTCGCCTTCAGTTCAACCCATTGCTAGGTCTAAGCGCAGTGGCGACAAGTCACAAAGCTCAAATGTTGAAATGGATCAGGAATAGAAACAAGATCTCCGAGCAGAGAAAAGGCAACATTAGGCGAACATCCTTCTTAAGTAAAGATAGAGGCCACTGCGAGAAAGCTGGTCAAGCTTCCTTGGACTCCACAGACACGTAGTCTGGTGGGACATCTAGCAATGATGTTCGTTCACAGACGGGCGTGTGGCATGGCAGGTTGCGGCAATCAGAGGAGGCGCAGGTCTGCCGAGGTGCCTTGAGCGCTTCTGGAGAGACATCCTGACAACCACGCCGACGACCCATCCCGACTCCTTTGTTTACAGACATTCCAGTCCATAATGGTAACCAAGCTTCCAGCTGTTCTATCCCGGCAATCAGTCCTCATCTAAAACTAGTTTGTTGGAATGTTGAAGGACTATGCACAAAGTTATGTGAACCAGGATTTCTGGAATATTTAGCAAACTTTGATATCTTTTGTCTTACAGAAACATTTACTTCTGGTGATTTCGATTTGAGCGTCCAGTTTAAAGACTGTCTTGTTTTTCACGCCCTAGCTCTTAAATTTTCCCTTCATGGACGAAGATCTAGGGGTGTTCTTGTTTTAGTTAGAAAACCAGTGACCTGTGAAATTAGTAGGATTGACTGTGCAAAGGACAATATGCTCATCTTCAGACTAAAATTCCCTGACCTACACCTGACCTCATATTGTCATATGTGTATACGTTCATCCAATAGATTCCCCTTATTATAAAAGCCGATACGGAAAGTGTAACATTTCTTTATTGGAGGACGAACTATTCCATTTGCAGACAGAGTATCCAAGTGCCTCAAACTTATTTTGTGGCAATTTAAATGCGAGGACTGGCAGTCGGAATCTGCATTTCGATCCTGAAAAAGAGGACCTTGACACTTCAGCATCCTCGCCCTCGAATGTGTGCTCTTGTCATGACTTTACCACCCAACGCCGGTCTCAAGAATCGTACAAGAATCATTTCGGTGAAATCCTAATTAATGTCAGCAAGATCGACCACCTGTTCATCTTAAATGGCAGTGTAGCTGGAGACAAGAGTGGTCACTTCACCTGCCTTTCCCAACATGGGTGCAGTGTTATAGATGTGAATAATTTTAATCTTTCGATAAAGTTTAAGATATGGAACCAACTACACTTCAGTCACATGCCTCTGGAAATAAGAATAGCTGCAAATACCCACTTTACCTACGAAGCTCCTTCACGAAAAGAATATGTCCACAAGTTCATCTGGAACCCTGAAAAACTTGTAGATGTAAAAACAAACGGCGAAACAACTTACTTCAAAGATGCCATAATAGAGGCCACAGAAATGATAGGGACTAATAATGAGTCCGCCCTAAATTTCTTTGTTGAAACCTTGCTTTCCAGCGCAAGTTATATGTACCGCACGGTTACGCTGAACTCATCAGCGAGTCACGATAAGTTCCGTTGCTTTGACTTGGAGTGTCTTCATTCCAGGTGGAATGTTAGGGTGGCGCACCGTAGATACAGAATAGATGGTTCCCAAGCCCTCAGTCACCGATATATTCAGCTTAGACACAGCCCTCAGGGACCGATATATTCAGCTTAGACACCAGTATAAGAGACTGTTGAGACAAAAGAAATCGGATCACCAGAAAGCGTCGTGCGAGACTCTACTCAAAAACACAAAAAACTCTAAGTTCTGATCTTTATGTAAAAGAGCTACTAGCCAGAGACAGCAGTAACCTCAGATTGATATCCAACTATGGCGCTGTCACTTCCAAAGCCTGTTCAACCGAAATTACTGCCCTGATGTAATCCCCGAAGAGAACACGTATGTTTCGCACGATGAACTAGATGCTCCACTCGCTGAAGAAGTTAGATGTGCACTAGCAAACATTAGTTCGTCGAAAGGTCCAAGAGTAGATGAGGTAATCTAAAACTATAGAGTGGCTTGATAATCTCATTTCTTACTGAGCAGTTTCGAAGATATATGAAAGGCAACACTTTCCTGGGAGTTGGTGTCGCTCCAGAATTATACCCATGTTCAAGTCGGGAGATAGATTGAATAAAAAAACTAACGAGATATATCCTTGTTAACTAATATAAGTAATATTTTTATGTCCATCCTGACCAGTCGCCTGCGATTTTGGGCGGAAGAAGAAAACAAATTTAGCTACGAGCAGGCGGGGTTTAGTACGGGCCCCTCCACTATCGACAATAGCCGTTAAAAATGTATATGGTGAGGTCATGGGGAGCTCCATGCTGCCTTTGTGGACTTTGAAAAAGCCTTTGATTCAGTCAAACGATGGATGGATAGTGTTTTACGGCCTATCAGCCTGTGTAGGCTATGTAAGACCATCAAGCACGATATTCACTAGAACAGTTTAAAGTAAACGTAAATCAAGTCATATTGTCCCTAGTTATTCATCTCTAACGAATTGCATAGGGTGACGCGATGGGTCAATTCTTACGCCGAACCCACAGGACCGTGTTTGTGGAGAGTATTGAAAGGGCTTGGGACTCGACTAACTTTATTGATATGTTGAAAGCTGTTTACTCACATGTTGAAGCCAGTGTACGGTGGGAAGGCAGCATGTCAGACGCGTTTGATTGTCCCATTGACGTGAAGCAGGGGTCAGTGGAGTCTCCAATAGTGTTTTGTCTGTACATCACATGTGTGGCATATTATATCCCCGACAATGGACGCCATGGAGTGCAACTGATACTTGGAGCGAAAGAATCATACTATTTAATGTTTGCGGATGACATCGTACTGTCACCTACGACCCGGGTAGGTCTACAGCGTCAGCTGGACAGTCTGAGCACTACGACAAAGTACCTCGGCCTTACAGTTAACAATGGGACAGAACCTTGCCGCTGCCACAGAGACGGAGCTGCCACGCCTTGTGACACTTAGATCTCTATTCCGGGGCGGGAGGCTCTACCCTCATCGTTACGCGCTTGCCTTCAAACGTCCCTTCTCAAGGCCTTTTTGGCTCAAGAAAGAATACAATTGTCGGCTACTGTCCACATCCTTTTCTTTACAGTTAACAATGCAAAGACAAAGGTGATGGTATTCAGAAAAGGTAGATTTCTGGGTAGAGGTGAACGATGGACCATAGACGGTAATGAACTGGAAGTAGTTAACAGATACAAATATTTGGGTTTTGTTTTTACCGCAAAATTGTCACTGCCGACGGCTCTCGATAGTCAAGTGGTCGGGTCCAAACAGAAAACTTTGCAATTATTACGGACAGTGAGGAACCTACACACCCAAAGTGCCACTGTGTTTTTCAAATTGTTTGATGCCCAGGTGCAACCGGCTTTACTATATGGGTCGCAGTTGTGGGGATTGGCCAGAAGGTCGAGCATCGAAAAAGTGCATGTGTTTGCGTCCAAACGCTTCCTTAATATGGACCCGATATCCCCCAATAGTAGGTGTTACAGTGAATTGGGCAGATATCCCATGTATATTACCACCATGCTTCAAGCAGTGCAGTATTTGCTCAGGTTGTACAAAATGCCAGAACATAGAATAGCAAAGCAAGCCTATCTAATGATGACCGGGTTAAACATACCCAAAGAGATAAACTGGGTGAAAACCATCGAAATGTGTTTATCACAATTAGGCTTTGTTTACATATGGATCAAAGGGGGCGCACCAAACGAAAAGAGTTGGATTCAATGTCTTAGACAAAGACTGCGCGATTGTTTTATGCAAGAATGGAACTCGAAGCTATGCATGAGCAATAAGTTTAGTTTTCATAGGACTTTAAAGATATCATTTGCATTAGAACATTATTTATCCTGTTTGGTTTTTTTTAAATCCGCGATGTTTTTTTATAAGCTTTCGCTTAGGATGTATAGCTTTAAAATGTAATTCACGGTCGAGTGGCAACTTGGACGTAAATTGTCCATTCTAAAGGAAACTGAAACCGAAGTTCACGTTTTATATTATTGTCAAATTTATAACGATGTTAGACTAAAGAACATAACCCACCTGATTAATGGAAATGATGATCAAAAGACTCGAGGTGTTGCAATGTTTATATATTACGCATACCAGAAACTCCTGCAAAATGTGCAGGAAGCTCTTTCTGACACAGAATCAGATGGTTAGGAACTAGCCTAGTGCAAACAAATTTACGCCAATGTACAAATATTTATTCCGTTTCAGCAACTATTGGTTTCTTGCATGTCTCCTTTGCCAGTGTCCTTTCACCAAAAGTTCACATACAACCGTAAATCTTTTGTTTGTGCACTTCGTTTTGATTTCGTTTTGATATATATATATATATATATATATATATATATATATATATATATATATATATATATATATATATGCGTGTCTGTGTGTGTGTGTGTGTGTGTGTGTGTGTGTGTGTGTAGCCAAATGCAAAGCTTCCCCACTGAATTATTCGCCCCCCCCCCCCCCCCCCCCCCCCCCCGTTTTGGTGATCTCGTGCCATGTGACGTAGATACCGATACAATTAGAACGAGAATGACGTCACAGATGACATGAGAAGGAGACGACATTGATTGATTGATTAAACTTTATTTTTCAAGGGAAATTATTGGTTTAGGCATAGCTGCCTATCTTACATCCAGCCCTTGTTAAAGCAAGAACAAACAAACAAACAAATCCATTCCCATCCTCCGCCCCTACCCACCCACCCACACTCTATCCCACAAAAAATTCACACAATCAATTCATGGTAACGAAATACCACATTGAAAATGTCTAGGATGACTGCATAAGAAAAGTGTGTAGTTTCAATTTAAATTTCTCCACAGATTTCGCAATTTTAAGAGAATTGAATAGTGTGTTCCACTAGTAGCCCCTGAATAAGATAGGCTATGTTTAAACAAATCAATATTTGGTTGTGGTATTATAAAGTTATTTACACTAGCGGGTACCCGTGCTACGCACGGGGAGAGAGAGAGAGAGAGAGAGAGAGAGAGAGAGAGAGAGAGAGAGAGAGAGAGAGAGAGAGAGAGAGAGAGCGACAGTTCCATTCATGCGTGGTGACAGTGCCATTCATGCGTGGTGACAGTGTCATTCATGCGTGGCGACAGTGCCATGCGTGGTGACAGTGCCATGCGTGGTGACAGTGCCATTCATGCGTGGTGACAGTGCCATGCGTGGTGACAGTGCCATGCGTGGTGACAGTGCCATGCGTGGTGACAGTGCCATTCATGCGTGGTGACAGTGCCATTCATGCGTGGTGACAGTGCCATGCGTGGTGACAGTGCCATGCGTGGTGACAGTGCCATTCATGCGTGGTGACAGTGCCATTCATGCGTGGTGACAGTGCCATGCGTGGTGACAGTGCCATGCGTGGTGACAGTGCCATTCATGCGTGGTGACAGTGCCATGCGTGGTGACAGTGCCATGCGTGGTGACAGTGCCATTCATGCGTGGTGACAGTGCCATGCGTGGTGACAGTGCCATGCGTGGTGACAGCTATTCGCATTTTCTTGTACCTGCAACACACAACACAGTTCGCTATTCGCATTTCCCTGGACCTGCAACACACAACACAGTCCGCTATTCGCATGTTCTTGTACCTGCAACACACAACACAGTCCGCTATTCGCATTTCCCTGTACCTGCAACACACAACACAGTCCGCTATTCGCATTTCCCTGTACCTGCAACACACAACACAGTCCGCTATTCGCATTTCCCTGTACCTGCAACACACAACACAGTCCGCTATTCGCATTTCCCTGTACCTGCTACACACAACACAGTCCGCTATTCGCATTTCCCTGTACCTGCAACACACAACACAGTCCGCTATTCTCATTTTCCTGTACCTGCTACACACAACACAGTCCGCTATTCGCATTTCCCTGTACCTGCAACACACAACACAGTCCGCTATTCGCATTTCCCTGTACCTGCAACACACAACACAGTACGAGGCATCGATGGCGACGCCTCGCATGACACCAGCAGCACGAGCACAACTGCAAGTACACACATGCAATCATTCATGAACGTGGAAGAGAAAGAGAGAGAGAGAAGAGAGAGAGAGAGAGAGAGAGAGAGAGAGAGAGAGAGAGAGAGAGAGAGAGAGAGAGAGAGAGAGAAGAGAGAGAGAAGAGTTTAAAAAATCAAACAACACAATCTGTGGTTGCAAAGCACGGCTAGTTTAATCTCCCTCTCCCCCACCCCATCCCCTCCCATCATCTCCCTCTTCCCCCCCCCATCAAAAACGTCAACGACAATCCCTAACCATCAACCTTATGCTAGAAAATGAAATCATTGAGCAAGTTTCTCAACACAGAGTGCTAGGCATAATTGTTGATGAACAACTAACTTGGGAACAACATGTCAATTCCTTATGCAAAACTATTGCAAAGAACATTTTCCTTCTCTCCAAACTGAGGCATTTTGTCACCACCAATGCATGCACATCGTTTTTTTACGCACACATAAAAAATTCCCATATAAATTTTGCATATGTTGTATGGGATGGCTCTATGGCAGTGCACTTGAACAAGATTAAATCACTGTACAGACGAGCTGCCAAGGTTACCATTTCCGACTCAACATTGTCTACGGATGAAAAGATAAAAAATCTTGGCTTACTACCCTTCCAAAAACACCTCGTCCTCAATAAATGCATCCTTATGCACAAAATTGCTCATTCACAAGCACCAAAGTATCTTACTGATCTCTTCATTCGTCCCCAAACAAGCCTTTCACTATCTCGCAACACTTTCATTCTACCACAACCTAGAATAGACATTTTCAAAGGCAGTATTACATATTCAGGTGTTATGATATGGAATACACTTCCATTGCACCTTAGGAACAATACTTCCTTGACGTCTTTTAAAGCATCCATACATGATTATCTATTCAGATGATCTCACTTCTGTCGCCTGTACATATGACACGTATTGCTTGATCTTAAAGACTCACTGAGCTGACAGCGTTCAAAGACATATACTAAAATCTTTGTCATTGTTGATCATATTCTTCATATATCTTACCAACTGTTGTACATGGATTAGCTACTGTGTATTTTGTGTCTTAATTATCAATGTTTTCATTTCTTTATGAGCAAGGACAATTTGTAAGAAAGGCAGAAATGCCTAAAATTTCATCCTTGATAAATAAAGAATCAATCAATCAATCAATCCCCACCCACCATCTCCCTCTTCCCCACCCCATCCTCTCCCACCATCTCCCTCTCCTTTTCCCTCCCCCCATCCCCTCCATCTCCCTCTCCCCCACCCCGTACCAGTGCTACGCACGGGGAGAGAGAGAGAGAGAGAGAGAGAGATTGAGAGAGAGAGAGAGAGAGAGAGAGAGAGAGAGAGAGAGAGAGAGAGAGAGAGAGAGAGAGAGAGAGAGAGAGAGAGAGAGAGAGAAGAGAGAGAGAGAGAGAGAGTTTAAAAAAATCAAACATCACAATCTGTGGTTGCAAAGCACGGCTAGTTTAATCTCCCTCTCCCCCACCCCATCCCCTCCCACCATCTCCCTCTCCCCCCCACCCCATCCCCTCCCACCATCTCCCTCTCCCCCACCCCACCCCCTCCCACCATCTCCCTCTCCCCCCCCCCCCCCATCCCCTCCCACCATCTCCCTCTCCCCCACCCCATCCCCTCCCACCATCTCCCTCTCCCCCCCACCCCATCCCCTCCCACCATCTCCCTCTCCCCCACCCCATCCCCTCCCACCATCTCCGTCTCCCCCACCCCATCCCCTCCCACCATCTCCGATTCCCCCACCCCATCCCCTCCCACCATCTCCCTCTCCCCCCCACCCTCCCCTCCCACCATCTCCCTGTCCCCCACCCCATCCCCTCCCACTATCTGCCTCTCCCCAACCCCACCCCCTCCCCCTATCTGCCTCTCCCCCATCCCATCCCCTCCCACTATCTCCCTCCCCCTCCCCCCCCCCCATCCCCTCCCACCATCTCCCTCTCCCCAACCCCACCCCCTCCCACTATCTGCCTCTCCCCCACCCCATCCCCTCCCACCATCTCCCTCTCCCCAACCTCCTCCCACCATCTCCCTCTCCCCCAAGCCACCACTTCCACCATCTCCCTCTTTCCCACCCCACCCCCTCCCACCATCTCCCTCTTCCCCACCCCATTCCCTCCCATCATCTCCCTCCCCCACCCCACCCCTCCCACCATCTTCCTCTCCCATGCCACTTCCCTTCCCACCATCTCCCTCTCCCCCCCCACCCCCTCGCACCATCTCCCTCTCCCCCACCCCATCCCCTCCCACCATCTCCGTCTCCCCCACCCCATCCCCTCCCACCATCTCCCTCTTCCCCACCCCGTCCGCTCCCACCATCTCCCTCTCCCCCCCCCCCCCCATCCCCTCCCACCATCTCCCTCTCCCTCCCCCCCCCCCATCCCCTCCCACCATCTCTTTCTCCCCCACCCGTCGCCTCCCACCATCTCCCTACCCCCCTCCTCCATCCCCTCCCACCATCTCTTTCTCCCCCCCCCCTCGTCCCCTCCCACCACCTCCCTTCTCCCACCCCATCCCCTCCCACCATCTCTTTCTCCCCCCCCCCGTCCCCTCCCACCATCTCCCTCCCCCCCCCCCCCCACCCACATTCGGCGAAACGGGCTCGGAGGAGTTCTTGCATTTACCTTTTTGCAAATGACAAACTGGCAAGATTTGCAAATGACAAACTCACCACATGGTCGCAGTGATGTGGTGTGGTAACCTGGATGTAACACGGCGTTCACAGTCCCGACTGAAACTTGCGAGGACCTAGTAAAAGCTTGAGGGAGAAAAAAATTCCGAAATTGCGTCACGTCATTCTTCGACGTCACACATGCCAAAGCTTCTCTTTTAGAGTTCCGTCCCTTGCCGCCTGAAACTTGCGAGGACCTAAAACGTCACTTCAAAGTCAAATTCGGTCACGAAAAATACCCTACGACCCCTTCCCGACCGTCCTCTAGGCTGATGCCAAAAAGCAAAACGATCTGCAAAACGGTCTTGGAGCAGTTGTTGCACAAAGTTTTACTTTTTGCGTATTAATATATAGATTAATATTTGAATGTTGGAATAAGTTTATCAAATAATCAGGCTCATTACAGTCATTAATTCTTTTCATTAAGACACATTTATTGAATTGTAAATGCTTATGAAAAGGCAAAATATTAAGTTCTTTCATTTTGACATTTGTAGATAGTGAACTATCTGTTATCATAAGCTTTGAGGCTCTTCGATACAATGACTTCAGCCTTTTCAAGTTAGCGTCACTACAGCCATCCCAAATTGTTGACACATAATTAAAGTGAGATAAGATATGAGCATGGAAGAAGATTTTGCAAGTTTGAATGTCAACAATATATCTTAAATTGGAGGGAAGAAATGGATTAATAGATTTTTTTACAATTATAATCAATGTGTGATTGCCATCCTAAATGATCATCAATTATTACACCAAGAACTTTGTGCTCAGC
>JAWQFJ010003379.1:7500-37336 GCA_034096865.1 Theodoxus fluviatilis | reverse complement strand
ACACAGGAGAGAGGAGATGGACACAATATGAGGGGAAGGATGGGAAGGAATCAGGAATGGATGAGGGTGAAAGATGGGATTTATGTGGGAATCAGGAGTGGGGAATCAGGCGTTGTAAGGATGGGAAGAGAATTCAGGAATGGATTCAGGTGCAGAAGGATGGGAAGGAATCAGGAATGGGATCAGGCAGTGTCAGGTGAAGAATGGGAAGGAATCAGGAAATGGCGTTCAGGGGTGAAGATGGGAAGGAATCAGGAATGGATCAGGGTGAAGGATGGGAGAGGAATAAGGATAGATCAGATGTGAAGGATGGAAGGAATCAGGTTGAAGGTAGGATGGGAAGGAAATCAGGAATGGCACATCAGGGTGAAGGATGGGAAAGGAATCAGGATGGACCGAGAGTGAAGGATGGGAAAGAATCAGGAATGGATCAGGTTGAAGGATGGGAAGGAATCAGGAATGGACCGGAGGGCGCTGGTGAAAGAGACATGGGAGGATCAAGGGAAGTGGATAAAAAGTGTGAAGAATGGGAGGAAATCAATGAATGAATAACAATGGTTGGGTCCGTCATCCACTGTGGAAGCACTAGACAGTCACTGCACAAGACAGGTGTGTGCTCAAGTTTTCTGTAGACCTTCTGGCATTTGAGTAATATTTTTGAAAATAAGGTATATACTGTATACATATGCCTTCCTTGTACATAGTGGTATACTTGTGTGCCTGTATGATACATGCAAGGTGTGCGCAGTAGTGATGGCATTGTCAAAAAAAAAACATGGACTCCGAGCCTGGAAGGGCCAATTCACTAGGGCGTTGTACGTGCGTGCAGGGGAGGTGTTCGCTCTGTGAGCGGAAACACAACTGGCTTCAACTGTGAGGCGCTGTTCTGCCTGGTACTTGTTTGGGAGCGTGTGCCAATCAACCACAAGCAACTGGGTACACACAAGAGTGAGTTCAGAGCTCATGCAAAGTTGACTGACTGTGCCACCAGGGTGAAACACACACACAGCACACACACCAACAACAACATCCTGGCGAGGTGATGAATGTGCATTGTTATTTTTGACCATAAGATAGCAGACGATAAGTTGGGGATGTAAGATTTTTACTAATTCTTGAGTTCTGGGACAGTGCCTGTTGTTTTCTTTACAAGTGATCTATACTGTGGGTGTGATGCAAGTTGATATTTGATGTACTTCAAATCCGGGCCTTCCCAGCTCTCACCCTTCCTGATGCTAGTGAATGGTTTGCGCTGCTCCCTAATTTTCCCTCTCTCCCTCCCCTACCCCCCCTACCCTCACCCCCTCCCCCCTCTCTCCCTCCCTCCTCTCCCTCCCCCCCCTTTCCCTCCCCTCCCTCCCCCCCCTCCCCTCCCCATCCCTCCTCCCCTCCCCCTCCCCTCCCCTATCCTCCCTCCCCCCTCCTCCCTCCCCCCTCCCCCCCCTCTCTCCTCCCTTCCCCTCCCCCCCTCCTTCCCCTCCCTCCCTCCCTCCCCCCTCTCCCTCCCCCCCTCCTCCTCCCCCCTCTCCTCTTACCTCCCCTCCCCCTCGTTTTCCCTTCCTTCCCCCCTCCTCTCCCCCACCCACCCCCCCCCCCGCCCCCCTCTGAGAGCTAGGCAGACATCCCTGCCTATTGCAATACACATGGATTAAAGTCAGTATTTCTCTCCATCCAGGTGAGGTGGGCTTCCAGGCGGAATGTCAGCACGGCCACGCTGGCATCTGCATTGGCATCATCCTGGGCCTGAGTGCCATCACCCGGCGCCATCGTTCACCAGGCTGGACGTCCTTCGCGCCTTCAAGCCTTTCTGGACTGTTGAGCTCCAGGAGGACCACGAGGGCGTCAGCTTCAGCCCCATAGAGAACATGGAGCACGCCGAGGTCCCGACGGAGTCCAGCATCAAGCGCACGGTGGAGGACGGGGAGTACTACAAGCTGCAGGGAGGGTCGGGGACGTACGCCCCGCTCTACGAGGAAGCCTAGTTGTGGAGAGCTCTGCAGGAAGACGCAGTTACCTTCCAGTGACTCTCCCGTGGATGCGTGAGTGATGCGATGCCATGCTGGTTGCACTTGCTAGAGTTGCCAGTAGTGGTTGGACTTGCAGGGATGAGCAGAGGTGCCTGGCCTTGTATCGTGTGCCAGTAGCAGCAGGGGGACTTCTCTGATGAGTGATTGAGCGGAGGTGGGGATGTTTCAGTTTGCTAGAACTGCAGCGTGGGAAGAACTCGGTCACTGAGTAGTTGCTACCTTTCGCTGGATGTCTGCGAAGTGGCGTTTCTGAATGTGTGTGATCTGCTGGTAATGTTGTGTATGGATTTTGCACGAGTACATCAGTCAGTCTCTTAGTGTTTTTGCTTCAGTACAGTGTGTATGGCTCGCTTTGTTGCCAGCGTGAGATTGCGCAAACGTTTTGAAATCCTTGAATATTGTTGTTCAGTTGTGAGGGTTTAGTTTTTTCCTCTGGAAACTGAAGTGTTGATGAAGCATGGCCTTTTTTTCCCTCGTTGTTGTGAACAGTAGGAAGTATTACTGTGCTTTTGTTACTGGTGACTCCTGGCTCTGCCCCAGTTGCCTCCCTTTGCAGTCCATGCTTTGTATAGAAGATCCCTGTTCCTTTCTTGTTTCTGCCATTTGCCAAACTTTGTTTTGAAGGCTTTTCTGTGTGAAATGTGCTAGCCTTTTTCTACAAGTCCACACACTGGCTATTCTACATTGTCAACTTATAGTGTTATGGAGTATATGTTAATAAAAGTTTGCCCATTGCAGAGATTTAGTGCGCGCAGATTAAAATATATTGTTTGTTAAGAGGCGATTGCTTTGATGGTTTGTGTTTTGCAAGATACTACAAATAATTTACACCCAAATGGAGATGACGACGCTTTACACAGGAGATGTGATAAGAAATACTTGTGCGACAGTGGAAGGGTTGCATTAGATCTGCAGGTGACAGAAGGGTACTTTTTATCCAGTTTTTTTGTCTGTCCAACATATCCTATTGAGCACAAAGAAACGCGGCGAGGGTGCATGAGTGTTTGTGTATGAATGAGTTACTGCATGTTTGCATAACCTTCTGAGGCATTTCCACCCAGATATTTGAATTAACATTGTAGATAGTGGTGTGCTTTTTTCTGTTCTGCTTATCACAGCCATTTTGCGACTTGTTAGTTGTATGACATTTGTGTTGCACACATACAATGGAAACTATGACAGTTGTGTTGCCCACATACAGTGGAAACTATGGAACCAGTACTTTTGGTGTGCATCTTACATCTGATAGGAACAAGGGCTGAGGATTTGTAGACATGGCAGATGTTTTAAATAATTTTTATTTTGACATTTTTGTTCAAGAACTGTGTTCATTCCATTCCTTCATGTGATTGCACCAAAGCTTTGAAGAAAGTGGTTCAGTGTCCATGTACAGTTGCTGTGCATCTCTGAGGAAAACTACAACAACGGCTTATTTCATCCTGTATGTTGCTGTAAATATCCATTAGAATGAATCCACTCATCTATATTGGTCAGAGTTGGACATTTGTCACAGCAAATGAAAGGTTTTCAGTGTGTCCCAACTGCTGGCTTGTGCAATAGCAAGGTGTCTTGTTCTAAAGCCTCTGTTCATTTCCATGGGTGAAATGGCAAAGTCCCATTAAGTTCCAACTTCTGTTCTATTAAAACAACTCCCAACTTGCAACCCATACGTCTAAATGGATATGAATATCATTCAATCTCAGCAGAAAATTATCATATTTGACTCTGTCAGCTGTGTATGATTGTGTAAATATATTTCATCTGGGGTGTGAGGCATCGAAAGGAGATGTACATACACAACTCTACTGTTCAGTTTGACTGTCCTTTCATCTTCACACGCCAGTTTCCAAGAAGTGTTTCCATCCAGAACTCTATGGATTATTCATTGTTTGTCTTGTGGGTGCAGTACATCCTTTACAGCTCACGGCACTGGAAAAGTTGGTGATTGGAGTACGAAGCAGTTGTGATCTTAGCCTGTAGGTGATGCAACTATTTGATGGGTTTGTTTTCCTTTGTTGCCCCTCCATCTTGCAGCTTCATCATCTGCTTATTCCATACATCTATGACTTTCAGGGGAGCTTTAAAAGTAACGGCTTTGATAGTTTAAATCTATAGCATGCTAAAATCTTATTTCTCCTCATAGGAGCTCTCCATCATAAGGCCTCATTGCCTTTTTTTTCTCCTTTGGAGGTGGGGTGGGGATTTAAGATTGCAAATAGAAGACATAGTAGTTGTAGATATTACGGAGTTTCCAGTTTTACAGCAGGTCTGAATTGAAGGGCATTCTGATGTGAGGATCCCTTCCCTCCTCGGTTCCACCCGGGTCGGAAGCGGACTCCATCAACTGATGTTGCACCTCTCTGTTCCTCTAGTTCAGCCTTCACTTGTTCATGTTGTCTCGACTTCATGATTGCCTTCTCCAAAGTCAGCTCGCTCTCTAGCTCTAGCTTTCCAGAAAGATCTTTGTCTCTCAGCCCCAGGACTAGTCTATCTCTTATAGTGTCCTTCTTCTCTGTAAAAGCAGCATGCTCTGCTAGTTCATACAAAGCATTGACGTATTGTTCAATTGATTCACCTTCTTTCTGGTTCCTGCTGTGAAATGTTGCTCTGTTGTGAATCACGTTCCTCTTTGGTATGAAATGCTCATCAAATTTCTTCTTCACTTTGTCATAGTCTTTTTGATCATCATCAAACAACTCAAACTGTGTAAAAATCTTATTAGCATCCGGACCCATAGATTACAGCAAACTACTAACTTGAATCTCGACACTCTCTTTACTCAGCTTTGATGCAAGCCTGAAACGATAAAATCTCGCCAACCAAGCTGGCCATGCGGAAGGCTGCTGCGGCAGTTTGAACATTGTGACGCACTGAAATTTTTCAATCAAGTTACTTAGCTTTCAAATGTTCGTTCAGCTGAATCCTGGTTCCCCTTTTTATTCAAAGGATCTCAGACACCATGTTTTGATGTCTGTTGTCATTGTGGCTCGAGTGGAAGAGCATGACAAGGGGAAAACTGATAGAACACTGAACAGTCAATAGCACTTCGGAGATGGCGGTTGTACGCATGCGCAAGCCAGCTCATGGTCAAGGGAGCGAACTTTACTAAATGGCTTCGTAACAATGCAGTAGTGGTTACTTCCCTTATTCCTGATAATATGAGTCTGACAGTCCAAACACACCTGCTGGTGGTGCTAGAATTCACTTCAAGTCTTGTACTGGCTTGACAGAGGTGCTGGCCCATGCATGCATGGATGGATGGAGTTTAAGGGCCTATCAAGGCCACACCGTTAAGAAACACTTCCACCATGTTATTTGAACTCTTCGCAACAGCGGAGTATAGTACAATTCACCAAACTAGTGACATAAAATCAATAAAATCCGAGTCCCACAGCCCAACAGCCAGCAAAGGTACGAAAAAGCATAATAACGATAGGGCAAAATTTTACATCTCCATGTCCTGGACACCGACAAAGCATTGAGGGATAGGTGGAAGGATCCCAAAGGGCTCATCAGGCTTTAAGGCCATTCAAGGCCACAACATACTTCTACCAAATAAAAATGCGGAATTAACAGATTACCTCAAAATGAGATACGTGGAGAAATAATCGAAAACAATTAAGATATAGTACAACTCATAAACGAGAATAATACTCAGAATCTATCAAAATCCCATGCATGGCCTCGACATGCGTGGGAAACTTTGAGGACCAACTTCTCATTTACCCAGTGCCAGCATTTACCCATTTTACAAACTGTTTTTCCCCATTCATGTTGTTGTTGCGTACCTGGGGTAAACACTCCCAGGATCACCCAAGTGGGTGAGATGATTGCGTGTGTGTTTTTGAACACCCCACCATTTTTTCCATTCATGATCCATGGTTATTCATTGATTATTTACTCATTGATGAAGTTGGGGTCAAGTTAAAAACCGAGACAAACATTGACATTTGAGCTGTGCTGTTTCTGTGGCTAGTCATTGTCGATTCTGTTTGGCCTTTGACGCCTCTGTACAAGACTCTTACAAAGTAAGAAAGAAAAGAAAGGAAATCAATTCTTTTGTCTCCAGCTGATGCATTCATGCATTGGGGCAAGGTTCCTGCCATAACTAGACACAGCTTTGTGAGGGCAAAGGGGAAAGTGTATTTCTGTCCGCTTTTCTCGCCATGTCTTGAAATGGGTTTGTGTCATCGAAACACCAGTGTATAGTTATGTATGACTGCCTCTGTACCCATCTTCGTGTAGTTTACCACCCATGCTGTTCAAAAGACCGTTGGTTTCAGTGAAATACTTCATTGATTTTGAATGAATGGGGGGAAAAAGGTGCACTCACATATCCTGCATGTATGTCCTTTGAAACTTTTGAAAAAAATTTTAAAGTATGTACCTTTCTAGCTAGAATGCCGTTGTTTTTTGTTTTCTTATTATTTAATAATAAGTATGTGAATGGTAATGCGTGTATCTGTTGATCAATTTCTATTGCAAAATTCTTCCTAGTAAATTGTCACTCTTGACACACAAACACACACTTTCCTTTTCTTTTTCCTTTTAATGTATAGGGATATTTTCTTGTTTTGAAAATGACTTGGAGTAGATGATGACATCTACTTTGACACAGGAGTTTGGTCAAGATTGAGAACAAATGACTTAGGTGTTATGGAATGTTTTCAAAATGGAACCCTTTGCATGCAAGATACCTCTGGGCAAGATTTTCCTGAATTACCAAGCACCATTTGTGCATGAAAATTCCTGAAAACTGCTCTCATAAAATGCACGTCCCAATGAAGTATGCTGTGATGGGAAACAGATGAGTACCTCAAATGTGTTGTGCCAGTTTGTGGAATCAAAGTAGACGGTGGTGTGTAGAGGTATTACAGTCAGTCAGTCGACCTTGCCACTTCACATTCAACAGAATCATATGTTAGCATGCCCATGATGTCAATCCACCCGATGCAGACTTGTGATAACACTATTTATAGTCAGTAAGCACTTGCTTCGACAAGGAGATAGAAGGTGAAACAAAGTTGTCTAAAGCTATGTGAACATTGCTTATGATGATTACCTGTAGGGAATGGGGGTTTCCTCCTTGTTTAACTCTGTGTTTAGTTGATATATCACTACATCATCATCAAGTCTGGAAGAGGGAATTTTTAAAAAAGACAATACAAACTGTGAGCAGTACTTGTGAGCAAACGCTGATCTCGGAGCCTGTGTTTATCATTTGCATTTATTTGTCATTGCTTGCTTGCCTCAAATGGGCTGCAATATTTTTTTTAAGTTTGAGCTATTTCCAGATGGCATGCAGAGCTTTAACGCTTTTTGTTGGTTTTCAACACGTTAGGTTAAAAAAAAATATTTTTTTTATCATGTATTGGTCTCATTTGCATCAATTACCATATCAGTCTTCATTGCTACATGTAGAGGCCGACTTGAATGGGCCCCTGCCACGAAGAAAGTCTCTAACCATGACAATAATGCATTATCTTCTGTGTAGGTTTTTTTTTGTCAAGGAAGCACGCTGAAACTGTTTCTCATGATGACTTGATGCGGTTCGGATGCCTGACCGGTAACCCCTCTGCTGCCGCCCCTGCTGGAGTGGGTGGACCAGGCCCCTGCTGGAGTGGGGGGAGCAGGCCCCTGCTGGAGTGGGGGGACCAGGCCCCTGCTGGAGTGGGGGGAGCAGGCCCCTGCTGGAGTGGGGGAAGCAGGCCCCTGCTGGAGTGGGGGGAGCAGGCCCCTGCTGGAGTGGGGGGAGCAGGCCCCTGCTGGAGTGGGGGGACCAGGCCCCTGCTGGAGTGGGGGGACCAGGCCCCTGCTGGAGTGGGGGGACCAGGCCCCTGCTGGAGTGGGGGGAGCAGGCCCCTGCTGGAGTGGGGGGAGCAGGCCCCTGCTGGAGTGGGGGGAGCAGGCCCCTGCTGGAGTGGGGGGAGCAGGCCCCCAAAGGAAGGGGTTGCAGCTGCTGAGAAGATTGAGTGGCTCTGGTAGTGCGGTGTACTACGGTTTCTGGAATATTTGTTTGCAGGAGTTGATGTCCTTTCCGATTTGAGCTCTACATACGTCTTGCTTTTGTGAGATCTGAGTTTTCCCCTTCTCAAAGTGCAAACAACACTTCTAATGGTTGAGGAGTGTGCGATCTTTTTTATAATCATATTAGAAAAGAAACAGGAAGATATTAAAAAAAGGAATAAACTGGTTGTGAATGCACGGATCTATATATCTAAATGGATGCTCATCTTGAGGTCAAGGTCATTTTAGTTCCTCTCAAGCCTCAAGGCCAATCGGCAATTGACTGTCTAGAGCACTTCCGGTGGCCTGTTCAATCTACGATATTCGATGGCGGAGAACTCAGTTGCGAAAAGAAAATGGCCAAGCGTTGGCAATAATTGTGCAATTGAAAGCTGCAGTACAACCTCTGCGAAATGCCGAGGTCTGTCATTTATGAAAATGCCACGACCAGGTGTGAGCGAGGCGCATTCAATTTGCATCTCGCACGATCGAGTGCCTTCACAGATGTAAACAAAGTTCAACCTACGATATTCAATAGCGGAGAACTCAGTTGCGAAAAAAAAATGGCCAAGCATTGGCAATAATTGTGCAATTGAAAATTAACAGTCCCCTTTCTTGTTCACTCCCGACACTTGCCACTACGGCACTAGGCACTACACGTGTGTAGCGTCCATAAAACAACTGCAACAAATCGGTTAAAATGCTGTGGCAGGGCTTCCTACTTAATGAAAAACTTGATAAAGACACAAAGACATCTAATCACAGCTGTAACTCAATAGAAACCTTTAACTCACTGGTGTCGTATCGATGCCATAGCAAATTTCTCGTTCTGGTTCTACTGGTCTAAGAGAGATAAATCTTGTTTGCCCGTGTTACTGAATGAATGTGCAAGCAGATTTAGCTCCCTTTAGTCGATGATTTACACCAATTATCAGAAATCGTAACTTTTGTGCGCATGGTGTACGTTGACAATATGGCGAGAGAGCGACGAACGGAGACGCTAAATATTGTGATTGTTCGCTAAGTTTTTCATGATTTGGTTTATTGCAAGCTTCCATCTGCTTGTACTTGTTTCTACTAAATGTTTATAAATATTTGCATTGCTTGGATATTGAAATTTAACGTTTTTCATTTTCTGAGTGCTTCCCATAACAGCTAGTGAACTGTTTTCTTTTCCTACTTTTTCATTTTTGCGCATGTACACACTCAATTCTATGGTGTGTAATTCATAATTAGCACTTTTAGTCACTTACATCATTCTTTGCATGTAAAGAGTAAATAGAGAGCTTTCATTTGAGATATAATGTGTCTTGTTATCTTATGCCTTTGTATTTTTATTATATGTTTGAAAATGCATGAAAAACTTACGACTCCAGTGAGTTAAAATAAATTTAATTTCACTCACATAAGCTGTGTGACAATCTGATCAACAGTGGAATCTATTGCTGCAAAGACCCGCCGGAAGTGAGCTAGACAGTCAGTTGAGATTTGACCTCTGGCAGAACTCTCTAATTGGCTGAAAGAGCCTGTGACCTCAAGATGTGCATCCATTTAGATATAGATCCGTAGTGAATGTTAACATAAGATTTGTTCCCTATCATGTTTACCTTACGCTGGATCAGAATGGGTCTGTGAAAAGTGAGGCGTGAAGAGTGAGATGGTTTTTAGATTTCATCTCGGCCTGCATGGATTGTTGCTGAAGCAGCTGCATAATCAGATTGAACAGTCCATTTCCTTGCATGTGGTGTTCCTGACTTGTACATTCCTGGCTCTTTCCACTTGTCTGCTAGTGAGTGGTCTTGTGTGGGATGCAGCTGTCTGTCTGGTCCATCCTCCCCGTGTTGTTCTTGACGCACCATTTGCATTGCAACATTGTTCCGTGTTCTGTGTGGACTGGCTTTGTAACTTACTGATCTGAACCAACCTTTTTATTTTATTTTTTGCCATATATATCGTTTGAATCTCGGAAATCACTACTGGTATTTGGTGTAGGAAAATAAACAACTTTTTTTCCCCCTCAGAAAGGGTTTGTGAATTAATGTGACCTCAAGGTGCTTTTGTTTGTGTCTGTGTCCGAGGAATTTCCTGTCATGATCAATAAGCTACTACTTGCCCATCTTTCTACCCACAATCCACTCCTTGTCTACAACTTCATGATGAGTATGAAGGTATCGGTCAGTTTTAGTTCACTTACCCAGATGAACTGGTATAAACGAGATTCAGAAGTAAATATATAAATAATTCTCCTCTTGGATTTCCCCCCTGATCACGGCAAAAGCTTTACCTCTAAACAGCACGTGCTGACAAATGCACCTGAAAAACAAAAAGTTCTGTGGGTCCTGTGTCAAAAAAACTTGCCATTTCATCAAATAGATTGAGTGAGTTGTACAGCCCGTCAGCCTTTGTAGGCTATGTAAGGCCATTGAGCACGAAAAGTACTAAAATAGTTCTGAGTGAGCGCAAATCAAGTTACGATGTCTCTAGTTATTCACCCCTTATGAGTCATAGGGAGACGCGGTGGGTCTATTCTGACCCCCAGCCCACAGAGGGCCCGGTATTGCGTCATGCTCCTTGCAGTGAGAGCGAGTAGCTGCTTGTATCCTCAGTACCTCTTGCTTGACTTTGAAAGTTTCATATCACATTTATGTTGAATCTCGGAAATACGAATCAAAACTGTCATCAGGATTCTTTCTTTCTTTCTAAAGCATAGGTTTTTTGGAAAATTAAGCACGTTGAAATCGGTGGGTCAGAAAAGTATATTTTCATGGATTGTGGCGTGTTTGGTTTTTCCTTTCCTTGTGTGCCTTTCCTGTTGTTGTCTGGATGATATTTCTGAGCTTGAAACACCAGTCATTCAATAAAACTGTAGAAAAGTGACCATTTCCCTTTTGCTTTTGTTTTGCTTAACTTATTCATTGTGGCCCAGTACAACAAGCAAAACTTTGACATGGGATTCCACGCAATTGAATACCTACTGCGTACTCGCCCAAGTCTTAACGTGTTCCGCAGTGCAACAGCACTCGGCGAATGTAAACATGAGGCAGACCCGCTCCCTGCTGCAGACATGGACTGGAATCCCCGGCTTATGAGGTTGTCCCGGGGGGTGGATCTTCGCCCCAGAGGCTACCAGGGACGCATTGCTTACGCTAGGAATCTTGCGAGAAATAGGCCGGTGTCAACATGATGAAAGTAGATGTAAAGGCAGTCACATGTTTGACATGTTGACACCAGCCTACTATTTGCCAACAAGGAAGGCTAAGCAACGCACCCAGGGGCTTAGGGACTACAGCAGAGGCGGGTTTCCAGGACTATGATAGGCAATCTAAAGCAATCCAAAGCAATCTCAAGCAATCTAAGCCAACCCCAAAGGCATTTCCGGTCTCTTTTTATATATAATTATAGTGATGGCTGTAATCATACGCAACGTCCTATCAGTCAGTTCTTGTGATGAAGCCATTCACTGTGCCAGCCATTCACTGTGCTAGCCATTCACTGTGCCAGCCATTCACTGTGCCAGCCATTCACTGTGCCAGCCATTCACTGTGCCAGCCATTCACTGTGCCAGCCATTCACTGTGCCAGCCATTCACTGTGCCAGCCATTCACTGCCAGCCATTCACTGTGCCAGCCATTCACTGTGCCAGCCATTCACTGCCAGCCATTCACTGTGCCAGCCATTCACTGTGCCAGCCATTCACTGGAGCAAGCGCAGTGCACATAACCAGCCATCACTGTGTTCTGATCACAGACATAGAAAGTACAAATACATATAAATAAATACTCGATCGCGCTTTCCATCACACTATATGTACGTCAGAAGCGAATAACTGGGGAATTTGAGATTTGACGGAACCTTACTCTGATCAGCTTCGGTGATTTTTGTGACTAAATACAACAAAAACAGTTTGTCGGGTTGTGTGTGAATGATTGAATATCATACACAGCGTCAGTAGTACCATCTGCCTCTTTGTGTTCATCGTCGAATTAGTGCCAGCGTTCTTGTTACACATACATACACACACATAATTATACACACATACACACACATATACACACATACACACACATATACACACATACACACACATATACACACATACACACAAACATACACACACATATACACACAAACAAACACCCACATATACACACATATACACAAATATACACACATACATATCAAAATGACTTTATTCATCTTAGGGGGTACATTCATTGTACATGATGAACACATTTCATATTGCAACTCATACAGCCACTGAGGCCAGGGAACAAGATTGCAAACGGCGGCTTCTTGACAATTAAGATATGTATAGCAACAACAATTTTATTTGACATACAGTTTACTGTTTAGCAATGACGTGAAGATGTAATTCCGTTCTTACTCACTCACTCATTCACTCACCCACCCACTCCCTGACTGGTTACTGTTCCTTTTCACAAACTTCACCATCTCCCACCTACCCTCCACCCACGCCCTAATCCTATCATCCCCTACTCTACCCCTCTTGCACCACCATTCCCCACCTCGTACCACCGTAATCCTCTGATTATCTCTTATCTTGACTGCTCATGGTGAGGTGCGAAAACACTGGTATCGTCCATTAACCTAGGTCCGAGTAGGCTGAAGCCGCACAAAAGCATTTTCAGGGAATAGATCTGCACCGTTGCTTCCAAACAATGTTCGAACCGATCATAGCGCTGATGGAACAGTACCTTGCTATGCCTCTTGCACGTCCGGCCTGTACTCCACACAGTTTGAGTCCGCTCACGAACCTCGCGTGGACGCTTCCAAGCGAACCGACTACTAGCACGACTAATTTGCATTTGTAGCCAAGATCGTCGATCCTCTGGCACAAGGGAAAGTATTTGTTGAATTTGCTGTTGTAGCAGTCATCAACAAAGGTGTCAAAGGGGACAGACACTTCCACTAACACACATGTTTTCTCAGTGGGGTCAATGAGGCACAGATCCGGCCTCGTGTGACGCAACTCTGAGAATGCCCCGTCTTCACATTCCACGAAATGTGAGGGTTTCACGTGCTGATCAGTCAGGACAGTGGCTTGGGGGTTTGCCTCCGACACGTTCCTTGTGATGATTTCAGCAATCCTGTTGTGACGCTTTTGGATGGAGTTCTTATTTCTTGTACAACCGTTGATTATGTGACTGACCGTTTCGGTATGAAAGCCACATCTCTGACACTGCTTAGGACTGGTTGTAGGGTCGTAGAGGTGCAAAAGTGTATTGCACTCTAACAACTGCAGCCTAGCCTTCACCACAAATTTGGCCAAGTTGTCGCTCAGTCGCATGTTTAGTAAATACATATACACACATACACATACATGTACACACATACACACACATATACACACACATACATACATACATATACACACATATACATACAAATACACACATACATACATACACACACATATACATACATATACACACGTATACACACACGCACACATACACACACATACATACTCACATACATACATACATATACACACATATCCAAATCCATTTGACATTTCTGTATGACATATCCTCTATCACGTAGAGTATCTTCTGAAAGCAGGACCCCCCATTGTATAGTCATTTGAAAACCTATAATCTTGCTCCCGTCAACCACTGTGTAAAACGTACTTGTATGAGGCGAAGACTATAATCTTTGTATGAGCCTGAGGCGAACAAGCGCCGGTACATTTTCATTTGTGCCGTACGCGAAGGCAAGAAAGTGTCTTCAACTTACCCTTCTGCTTCTTTGGGGAACCGAAAAAAAACACACGATTTTCCGGTACAACTGTGCTTGTAGCGGGCACTTGGGCAAAAAAAATCGCGCTGAAAAGCATGCCTCTGCGCCACTTCTGTTCAGTACAATAATTGCCGCGCTGGCCCACCGCAAAGGAACGATAACTCTAAACTTCCCATCCTCGCAGTTTCGTGCGGAAGTTCCGCGTTTTTGTATGTGACGTCTTAATTGGTATCAGTGAACAACCATGGCTTATGGAGTTCAACCCGCCCCCCCCTCCCCCCCCCCCCCCCACACACACACACGCACACACACATATACATACACACATATACATATATACACACACACATGAATATATATTATTCATCGCACATACCTTCCCTTGACAGGCAAGCTTATGGCGTTTACAATCCAAAGAATCAACACTCATCACCACATTCCTACAAAAACTCACACACTATACACATGAACAAAAAACAAAAACTAAGATCCAATAGAACAAACTATACAATATACACAGCAAGTGCCGGCCAGGTCAAGTAAGGCGAAGCAGCTCACCGGGAAAGGCGGGTCGGAAGAGGTGGGTCTTTAGAGCATTTTTGAACTGGGGCCGAGTGTCAGAATGACGGGCTGAGAGAGGTAGACTATTCCAGGTTACAGGTCCAATATAGGAGAAGCTAAGCACGCTGTCCTTGAGTGTTGATTCTTTGGATTGTAAACGCCATAAGCTTGCCTGTCAAGGGAAGGTATGTGCGATGAATAATATATATTCATGTGTGTGTGTATATATGTATATGTGTGTATGTATATGTGTGTGTGCGTGTGTGTGTGTGGGGGGGGGGGGGGGGGAGGGGGGGGCGGGTTGGACTTCATAAGCCATGGTTGTTCACTGATACCAATTAAGACGTCACATACAAAAACGCGGAACTTCCGCACGAAACTGCGAGGATGGGAAGTTTAGAGTTATCGTTCCTTTGCGGTGGGCCAGCGCGGCAATTATTGTACTGAACAGAAGTGGCGCAGAGGCATGCTTTTCAGCGCGATTTTTTTTGCCCAAGTGCCCGCTACAAGCACAGTTGTACCGGAAAATCGTGTGTTTTTTTTCGGTTCCCCAAAGAAGCAGAAGGGTAAGTTGAAGACACTTTCTTGCCTTCGCGTACGGCACAAATGAAAATGTACCGGCGCTTGTTCGCCTCAGGCTCATACAAAGATTATAGTCTTCGCCTCATACAAGTACGTTTTACACTGTGGTTGACGGGAGCAAGATTATAGGTTTTGAAATGACTATACAATGGGGGGTCCTGCTTTCAGAAGATACTCTACGTGATAGAGGATATGTCATACAGAAATGTCAAATGGATTTGGATATGTGTGTATATGTATGTATGTATGTGAGTATGTATGTGTGTGTATGTGTGCGTGTGTGTATACGTGTGTATATGTATGTATATGTGTGTGTATGTATGTATGTGTGTATTTGTATGTATATGTGTGTATATGTATGTATGTATGTGTGTGTATATGTGTGTGTATGTGTGTACATGTATGTGTATGTGTGTATATGTATTTACTAAACATGCGACTGAGCGACAACTTGGCCAAATTTGTGGTGAAGGCTAGGCTGCAGTTGTTAGAGTGCAATACACTTTTGCACCTCTACGACCCTACAACCAGTCCTAAGCAGTGTCAGAGATGTGGCTTTCATACCGAAACGGTCAGTCACATAATCAACGGTTGTACAAGAAATAAGAACTCCATCCAAAAGCGTCACAACAGGATTGCTGAAATCATCACAAGGAACGTGTCGGAGGCAAACCCCCAAGCCACTGTCCTGACTGATCAGCACGTGAAACCCTCACATTTCGTGGAATGTGAAGACGGGGCATTCTCAGAGTTGCGTCACACGAGGCCGGATCTGTGCCTCATTGACCCCACTGAGAAAACATGTGTGTTAGTGGAAGTGTCTGTCCCCTTTGACACCTTTGTTGATGACTGCTACAACAGCAAATTCAACAAATACTTTCCCTTGTGCCAGAGGATCGACGATCTTGGCTACAAATGCAAATTAGTCGTGCTAGTAGTCGGTTCGCTTGGAAGCGTCCACGCGAGGTTCGTGAGCGGACTCAAACTGTGTGGAGTACAGGCCGGACGTGCAAGAGGCATAGCAAGGTACTGTTCCATCAGCGCTATGATCGGTTCGAACATTGTTTGGAAGCAACGGTGCAGATCTATTCCCTGAAAATGCTTTTGTGCGGCTTCAGCCTACTCGGACCTAGGTTAATGGACGATACCAGTGTTTTCGCACCTCACCATGAGCAGTCAAGATAAGAGATAATCAGAGGATTACGGTGGTACGAGGTGGGGAATGGTGGTGCAAGAGGGGTAGAGTAGGGGATGATAGGATTAGGGCGTGGGTGGAGGGTAGGTGGGAGATGGTGAAGTTTGTGAAAAGGAACAGTAACCAGTCAGGGAGTGGGTGGGTGAGTGAATGAGTGAGTGAGTAAGAACGGAATTACATCTTCACGTCATTGCTAAACAGTAAACTGTATGTCAAATAAAATTGTTGTTGCTATACATATCTTAATTGTCAAGAAGCCGCCGTTTGCAATCTTGTTCCCTGGCCTCAGTGGCTGTATGAGTTGCAATATGAAATGTGTTCATCATGTACAATGAATGTACCCCCTAAGATGAATAAAGTCATTTTGATATGTATGTGTGTATATTTGTGTATATGTGTGTATATGTGGGTGTTTGTTTGTGTGTATATGTGTGTGTATGTTTGTGTGTATGTGTGTATATGTGTGTGTATGTGTGTATATGTGTGTGTATGTGTGTATATGTGTGTGTATGTGTGTATAATTATGTGTGTGTATGTATGTGTAACAAGAACGCTGGCACTAATTCGACGATGAACACAAAGAGGCAGATGGTACTACTGACGCTGTGTATGATATTCAATCATTCACACACAACCCGACAAACTGTTTTTGTTGTATTTAGTCACAAAAATCACCGAAGCTGATCAGAGTAAGGTTCCGTCAAATTTCAAATTCCCCAGTCATTCGCTTCTGACGTACATATAGTGTGATGGAAAGCGCGATCAGTATATTTATATGTATTTGTACCTTCTATGTCAGTGATCAGAACACAGTGGTGGCTGGTTATGTGCACTGCGCTTGCTCCAGTGAATGGCTGGCACAGTGAATGGCTGGCACAGTGAATGGCTGGCAGTGAATGGCTGGCACAGTGAATGGCTGGCACAGTGAATGGCTGGCAGTGAATGGCTGGCACAGTGAATGGCTGGCACAGTGAATGGCTGGCACAGTGAATGGCTGGCACAGTGAATGGCTGGCACAGTGAATGGCTGGCACAGTGAATGGCTGGCACAGTGAATGGCTAGCACAGTGAATGGCTGGCACAGTGAATGGCTTCATCACAAGAACTGACTGATAGGACGTTGCGTATGATTACAGCCATCACTATAATTATATATAAAAAGAGACCGGAAATGCCTTTGGGGTTGGCTTAGATTGCTTGAGATTGCTTTGGATTGCTTTAGATTGCCTATCATAGTCCTGGAAACCCGCCTCTGCTGTAGTCCCTAAGCCCCTGGGTGCGTTGCTTAGCCTTCCTTGTTGGCAAATAGTAGGCTGGTGTCAACATGTCAAACATGTGACTGCCTTTACATCTACTTTCATCATGTTGACACCGGCCTATTTCTCGCAAGATTCCTAGCGTAAGCAATGCGTCCCTGGTAGCCTCTGGGGCGAAGATCCACCCCCCGGGACAACCTCATAAGCCGGGGATTCCAGTCCATGTCTGCAGCAGGGAGCGGGTCTGCCTCATGTTTACATTCGCCGAGTGCTGTTGCACTGCGGAACACGTTAAGACTTGGGCGAGTACGCAGTAGGTATTCAATTGCGTGGAATCCCATGTCAAAGTTTTGCTTGTTGTACTGGGCCACAATGAATAAGTTAAGCAAAACAAAAGCAAAAGGGAAATGGTCACTTTTCTACAGTTTTATTGAATGACTGGTGTTTCAAGCTCAGAAATATCATCCAGACAACAACAGGAAAGGCACACAAGGAAAAGGAAAAACCAAACACGCCACAATCCATGAAAATATACTTTTCTGACCCACCGATTTCAACGTGCTTAATTTTCCAAAAAACCTATGCTTTAGAAAGAAAGAAAGAATCCTGATGACAGTTTTGATTCGTATTTCCGAGATTCAACATAAATGTGATATGAAACTTTCAAAGTCAAGCAAGAGGTACTGAGGATACAAGCAGCTACTCGCTCTCACTGCAAGGAGCATGACGCAATACCGGGCCCTCTGTGGGCTGGGGGTCAGAATAGACCCACCGCGTCTCCCTATCACTCATAAGGGGTGAATAACTAGAGACATCGTAACTTGATTTGCGCTCACTCAGAACTATTTTAGTACTTTTCGTGCTCAATGGCCTTACATAGCCTACAAAGGCTGACGGGCTGTACAACTCACTCAATCTATTTGATAAAATGGCAAGTTTTTTTGACACAGGACCCACAGAACTTTTTGTTTTTCAGGTGCATTTGTCAGCACCTGCTGTTTAGAGGTAAAGCTTTTGCCGTGATCAGGGGGGAAATCCAAGAGGAGAATTATTTATATATTTACTTCTGAATCTCGTTTATACCAGTTCATCTGGGTAAGTGAACTAAAACTGACCGATACCTTCATACTCATCATGAAGTTGTAGACAAGGAGTGGATTGTGGGTAGAAAGATGGGCAAGTAGTAGCTTATTGATCATGACAGGAAATTCCTCGGACACAGACACAAACAAAAGCACCTTGAGGTCACATTAATTCACAAACCCTTTCTGAGGGGGAAAAAAAGTTGTTTATTTTCCTACACCAAATACCAGTAGTGATTTCCGAGATTCAAACGATATATATGGCAAAAAATAAAATAAAAAGGTTGGTTCAGATCAGTAAGTTACAAAGCCAGTCCACACAGAACACGGAACAATGTTGCAATGCAAATGGTGCGTCAAGAACAACACGGGGAGGATGGACCAGACAGACAGCTGCATCCCACACAAGACCACTCACTAGCAGACAAGTGGAAAGAGCCAGGAATGTACAAGTCAGGAACACCACATGCAAGGAAATGGACTGTTCAATCTGATTATGCAGCTGCTTCAGCAACAATCCATGCAGGCCGAGATGAAATCTAAAAACCATCTCACTCTTCACGCCTCACTTTTCACAGACCCATTCTGATCCAGCGTAAGGTAAACATGATAGGGAACAAATCTTATGTTAACATTCACTACGGATCTATATCTAAATGGATGCACATCTTGAGGTCACAGGCTCTTTCAGCCAATTAGAGAGTTCTGCCAGAGGTCAAATCTCAACTGACTGTCTAGCTCACTTCCGGCGGGTCTTTGCAGCAATAGATTCCACTGTTGATCAGATTGTCACACAGCTTATGTGAGTGAAATTAAATTTATTTTAACTCACTGGAGTCGTAAGTTTTTCATGCATTTTCAAACATATAATAAAAATACAAAACCATAAGATAACAAGACACATTATATCTCAAATGAAAGCTCTCTATTTACTCTTTACATGCAAAGAATGATGTAAGTGACTAAAAGTGCTAATTATGAATTACACACCATAGAATTGAGTGTGTACATGCGCAAAAATGAAAAAGTAGGAAAAGAAAACAGTTCACTAGCTGTTATGGGAAGCACTCAGAAAATGAAAAACGTTAAATTTCAATATCCAAGCAATGCAAATATTTATAAACATTTAGTAGAAACAAGTACAAGCAGATGGAAGCTTGCAATAAACCAAATCATGAAAAACTTAGCGAACAATCACAATATTTAGCGTCTCCGTTCGTCGCTCTCTCGCCATTTTGTCAACGTACACCATGCGCACAAAAGTTACGATTTCTGATAATTGGTGTAAATCATCGACTAAAGGGAGCTAAATCTGCTTGCACATTCATTCAGTAACACGGGCAAACAAGATTTATCTCTCTTAGACCAGTAGAACCAGAACGAGAAATTTGCTATGGCATCGATACGACACCAGTGAGTTAAAGGTTTCTATTGAGTTACAGCTGTGATTAGATGTCTTTGTGTCTTTATCAAGTTTTTCATTAAGTAGGAAGCCCTGCCACAGCATTTTAACCGATTTGTTGCAGTTGTTTTATGGACGCTACACACGTGTAGTGCCTAGTGCCGTAGTGGCAAGTGTCGGGAGTGAACAAGAAAGGGGACTGTTAATTTTCAATTGCACAATTATTGCCAATGCTTGGCCATTTTTTTTTCGCAACTGAGTTCTCCGCTATTGAATATCGTAGGTTGAACTTTGTTTACATCTGTGAAGGCACTCGATCGTGCGAGATGCAAATTGAATGCGCCTCGCTCACACCTGGTCGTGGCATTTTCATAAATGACAGACCTCGGCATTTCGCAGAGGTTGTACTGCAGCTTTCAATTGCACAATTATTGCCAACGCTTGGCCATTTTCTTTTCGCAACTGAGTTCTCCGCCATCGAATATCGTAGATTGAACAGGCCACCGGAAGTGCTCTAGACAGTCAATTGCCGATTGGCCTTGAGGCTTGAGAGGAACTAAAATGACCTTGACCTCAAGATGAGCATCCATTTAGATATATAGATCCGTGCATTCACAACCAGTTTATTCCTTTTTTTAATATCTTCCTGTTTCTTTTCTAATATGATTATAAAAAAGATCGCACACTCCTCAACCATTAGAAGTGTTGTTTGCACTTTGAGAAGGGGAAAACTCAGATCTCACAAAAGCAAGACGTATGTAGAGCTCAAATCGGAAAGGACATCAACTCCTGCAAACAAATATTCCAGAAACCGTAGTACACCGCACTACCAGAGCCACTCAATCTTCTCAGCAGCTGCAACCCCTTCCTTTGGGGGCCTGCTCCCCCCACTCCAGCAGGGGCCTGCTCCCCCCACTCCAGCAGGGGCCTGCTCCCCCCACTCCAGCAGGGGCCTGCTCCCCCCACTCCAGCAGGGGCCTGGTCCCCCCACTCCAGCAGGGGCCTGGTCCCCCCACTCCAGCAGGGGCCTGGTCCCCCCACTCCAGCAGGGGCCTGCTCCCCCCACTCCAGCAGGGGCCTGCTCCCCCCACTCCAGCAGGGGCCTGCTTCCCCCCACTCCAGCAGGGGCCTGCTCCCCCCACTCCAGCAGGGGCCTGGTCCCCCCACTCCAGCAGGGGCCTGCTCCCCCCACTCCAGCAGGGGCCTGGTCCACCCACTCCAGCAGGGGCGGCAGCAGAGGGGTTACCGGTCAGGCATCCGAACCGCATCAAGTCATCATGAGAAACAGTTTCAGCGTGCTTCCTTGACAAAAAAAAACCTACACAGAAGATAATGCATTATTGTCATGGTTAGAGACTTTCTTCGTGGCAGGGGCCCATTCAAGTCGGCCTCTACATGTAGCAATGAAGACTGATATGGTAATTGATGCAAATGAGACCAATACATGATAAAAAAAATATTTTTTTTTAACCTAACGTGTTGAAAACCAACAAAAAGCGTTAAAGCTCTGCATGCCATCTGGAAATAGCTCAAACTTAAAAAAAATATTGCAGCCCATTTGAGGCAAGCAAGCAATGACAAATAAATGCAAATGATAAACACAGGCTCCGAGATCAGCGTTTGCTCACAAGTACTGCTCACAGTTTGTATTGTCTTTTTTAAAAATTCCCTCTTCCAGACTTGATGATGATGTAGTGATATATCAACTAAACACAGAGTTAAACAAGGAGGAAACCCCCATTCCCTACAGGTAATCATCATAAGCAATGTTCACATAGCTTTAGACAACTTTGTTTCACCTTCTATCTCCTTGTCGAAGCAAGTGCTTACTGACTATAAATAGTGTTATCACAAGTCTGCATCGGGTGGATTGACATCATGGGCATGCTAACATATGATTCTGTTGAATGTGAAGTGGCAAGGTCGACTGACTGACTGTAATACCTCTACACACCACCGTCTACTTTGATTCCACAAACTGGCACAACACATTTGAGGTACTCATCTGTTTCCCATCACAGCATACTTCATTGGGACGTGCATTTTATGAGAGCAGTTTTCAGGAATTTTCATGCACAAATGGTGCTTGGTAATTCAGGAAAATCTTGCCCAGAGGTATCTTGCATGCAAAGGGTTCCATTTTGAAAACATTCCATAACACCTAAGTCATTTGTTCTCAATCTTGACCAAACTCCTGTGTCAAAGTAGATGTCATCATCTACTCCAAGTCATTTTCAAAACAAGAAAATATCCCTATACATTAAAAGGAAAAAGAAAAGGAAAGTGTGTGTTTGTGTGTCAAGAGTGACAATTTACTAGGAAGAATTTTGCAATAGAAATTGATCAACAGATACACGCATTACCATTCACATACTTATTATTAAATAATAAGAAAACAAAAAACAACGGCATTCTAGCTAGAAAGGTACATACTTTACAAATTTTTTCAAAAGTTTCAAAGGACATACATGCAGGATATGTGAGTGCACCTTTTTCCCCCCATTCATTCAAAATCAATGAAGTATTTCACTGAAACCAACGGTCTTTTGAACAGCATGGGTGGTAAACTACACGAAGATGGGTACAGAGGCAGTCATACATAACTATACACTGGTGTTTCGATGACACAAACCCATTTCAAGACATGGCGAGAAAAGCGGACAGAAATACACTTTCCCCTTTGCCCTCACAAAGCTGTGTCTAGTTATGGCAGGAACCTTGCCCCAATGCATGAATGCATCAGCTGGAGACAAAAGAATTGATTTCCTTTCTTTTCTTTCTTACTTTGTAAGAGTCTTGTACAGAGGCGTCAAAGGCCAAACAGAATCGACAATGACTAGCCACAGAAACAGCACAGCTCAAATGTCAATGTTTGTCTCGGTTTTTAACTTGACCCCAACTTCATCAATGAGTAAATAATCAATGAATAACCATGGATCATGAATGGAAAAAATGGTGGGGTGTTCAAAAACACACACGCAATCATCTCACCCACTTGGGTGATCCTGGGAGTGTTTACCCCAGGTACGCAACAACAACATGAATGGGGAAAAACAGTTTGTAAAATGGGTAAATGCTGGCACTGGGTAAATGAGAAGTTGGTCCTCAAAGTTTCCCACGCATGTCGAGGCCATGCATGGGATTTTGATAGATTCTGAGTATTATTCTCGTTTATGAGTTGTACTATATCTTAATTGTTTTCGATTATTTCTCCACGTATCTCATTTTGAGGTAATCTGTTAATTCCGCATTTTTATTTGGTAGAAGTATGTTGTGGCCTTGAATGGCCTTAAAGCCTGATGAGCCCTTTGGGATCCTTCCACCTATCCCTCAATGCTTTGTCGGTGTCCAGGACATGGAGATGTAAAATTTTGCCCTATCGTTATTATGCTTTTTCGTACCTTTGCTGGCTGTTGGGCTGTGGGACTCGGATTTTATTGATTTTATGTCACTAGTTTGGTGAATTGTACTATACTCCGCTGTTGCGAAGAGTTCAAATAACATGGTGGAAGTGTTTCTTAACGGTGTGGCCTTGATAGGCCCTTAAACTCCATCCATCCATGCATGCATGGGCCAGCACCTCTGTCAAGCCAGTACAAGACTTGAAGTGAATTCTAGCACCACCAGCAGGTGTGTTTGGACTGTCAGACTCATATTATCAGGAATAAGGGAAGTAACCACTACTGCATTGTTACGAAGCCATTTAGTAAAGTTCGCTCCCTTGACCATGAGCTGGCTTGCGCATGCGTACAACCGCCATCTCCGAAGTGCTATTGACTGTTCAGTGTTCTATCAGTTTTCCCCTTGTCATGCTCTTCCACTCGAGCCACAATGACAACAGACATCAAAACATGGTGTCTGAGATCCTTTGAACAAAAAGGGGAACCAGGATTCAGCTGAACGAACACTTGAAAGCTAAGTAACTTGATTGAAAAATTTCAGTGCGTCACAATGTTCAAACTGCCGCAGCAGCCTTCCGCATGGCCAGCTTGGTTGGCGAGATTTTATCGTTTCAGGCTTGCATCAAAGCTGAGTAAAGAGAGTGTCGAGATTCAAGTTAGTAGTTTGCTGTAATCTATGGGTCCGGATGCTAATAAGATTTTTACACAGTTTGAGTTGTTTGATGATGATCAAAAAGACTATGACAAAGTGAAGAAGAAATTTGATGAGCATTTCATACCAAAGAGGAACGTGATTCACATCAGAGCAACATTTCACAGCAGGAACCAGAAAGAAGGTGAATCAATTGAACAATACGTCAATGCTTTGTATGAACTAGCAGAGCATGCTGCTTTCACAGAGAAGAAGGACACTATAAGAGATAGACTAGTCCTGGGGCTGAGAGACAAAGATCTTTCTGGAAAGCTAGAGCTAGAGAGCGAGCTGACTTTGGAGAAGGCAATCATGAAGTCGAGACAACATGAACAAGTGAAGGCTGAACTAGAGGAACAGAGAGGTGCAACATCAGTTGATGGAGTCCGCTTCCGACCCGGGTGGAACCGAGGAGGGAAGGGATCCTCACATCAGAATGCCCTTCAATTCAGACCTGCTGTAAAACTGGAAACTCCGTAATATCTACAACTACTATGTCTTCTATTTGCAATCTTAAATCCCCACCCCACCTCCAAAGGAGAAAAAAAAGGCAATGAGGCCTTATGATGGAGAGCTCCTATGAGGAGAAATAAGATTTTAGCATGCTATAGATTTAAACTATCAAAGCCGTTACTTTTAAAGCTCCCCTGAAAGTCATAGATGTATGGAATAAGCAGATGATGAAGCTGCAAGATGGAGGGGCAACAAAGGAAAACAAACCCATCAAATAGTTGCATCACCTACAGGCTAAGATCACAACTGCTTCGTACTCCAATCACCAACTTTTCCAGTGCCGTGAGCTGTAAAGGATGTACTGCACCCACAAGACAAACAATGAATAATCCATAGAGTTCTGGATGGAAACACTTCTTGGAAACTGGCGTGTGAAGATGAAAGGACAGTCAAACTGAACAGTAGAGTTGTGTATGTACATCTCCTTTCGATGCCTCACACCCCAGATGAAATATATTTACACAATCATACACAGCTGACAGAGTCAAATATGATAATTTTCTGCTGAGATTGAATGATATTCATATCCATTTAGACGTATGGGTTGCAAGTTGGGAGTTGTTTTAATAGAACAGAAGTTGGAACTTAATGGGACTTTGCCATTTCACCCATGGAAATGAACAGAGGCTTTAGAACAAGACACCTTGCTATTGCACAAGCCAGCAGTTGGGACACACTGAAAACCTTTCATTTGCTGTGACAAATGTCCAACTCTGACCAATATAGATGAGTGGATTCATTCTAATGGATATTTACAGCAACATACAGGATGAAATAAGCCGTTGTTGTAGTTTTCCTCAGAGATGCACAGCAACTGTACATGGACACTGAACCACTTTCTTCAAAGCTTTGGTGCAATCACATGAAGGAATGGAATGAACACAGTTCTTGAACAAAAATGTCAAAATAAAAATTATTTAAAACATCTGCCATGTCTACAAATCCTCAGCCCTTGTTCCTATCAGATGTAAGATGCACACCAAAAGTACTGGTTCCATAGTTTCCACTGTATGTGGGCAACACAACTGTCATAGTTTCCATTGTATGTGTGCAACACAAATGTCATACAACTAACAAGTCGCAAAATGGCTGTGATAAGCAGAACAGAAAAAAGCACACCACTATCTACAATGTTAATTCAAATGAACTAAAGGACTTGTAGGCAGAGGGAAATATTGGCCAACCTGTGCATATTTGCCATAACAATTCCCCCCCAACCCCCCCCCCCCCCCCCCAATAATTCAAGGACAAATATAAAAATTTGATCATGTTGACTGCAGTTTTTGCATGTGAGTAACCTTTGCATGAATGGTTTGAATAGTCTGCCAGTATTTGTGAATATTCATTAAATGTAAATGATTGATCTGGGTGGAAATGCCTCAGAAGGTTATGCAAACATGCAGTAACTCATTCATACACAAACACTCATGCACCCTCGCCGCGTTTCTTTGTGCTCAATAGGATATGTTGGACAGACAAAAAAACTGGATAAAAAGTACCCTTCTGTCACCTGCAGATCTAATGCAACCCTTCCACTGTCGCACAAGTATTTCTTATCACATCTCCTGTGTAAAGCGTCGTCATCTCCATTTGGGTGTAAATTATTTGTAGTATCTTGCAAAACACAAACCATCAAAGCAATCGCCTCTTAACAAACAAAATATTTTAATCTGCGCGCACTAAATCTCTGCAATGGGCAGAACTTTTATAAACATATACTCCATACCACTATAAGTAGACAATGAAGAATAGCCACACTGTGGACTTGTAGAAAAAGGCTAGCACATTTCACACAGAAAAAGCCTTCAAAACAAAAGTTTGGCAAATGGCAGAAACAAGAAAGGAACAGGGATCTTCTATACAAAGCATGGACTGCAAAGGGAGGCAACTGGGGCAGAGCCAGGAGTCACCAGTAACAAAAGCACAGTAATACTTCCTACTGTTCACAACAACGAGGGAAAAAAAGGCCATGCTTCATCAACACTTCAGTTTCCAGAGGAAAAAACTAAACCCTCACAACTGAACAACAATATTCAAGGATTTCAAAACGTTTGCGCAATCTCACGCTGGCAACAAAGCGAGCCATACACACTGTACTGAAGCAAAAACACTAAGAGACTGACTGATGTACTCGTGCAAAATCCATACACAACATTACCAGCAGATCACACACATTCAGAAACGCCACTTCGCAGACATCCAGCGAAAGGTAGCAACTACTCAGTGACCGAGTTCTTCCCACGCTGCAGTTCTAGCAAACTGAAACATCCCCACCTCCGCTCAATCACTCATCAGAGAAGTCCCCCTGCTGCTACTGGCACACGATACAAGGCCAGGCACCTCTGCTCATCCCTGCAAGTCCAACCACTACTGGCAACTCTAGCAAGTGCAACCAGCATGGCATCGCATCACTCACGCATCCACGGGAGAGTCACTGGAAGGTAACTGCGTCTTCCTGCAGAGCTCTCCAACAACTAGGCTTCCTCGTAGAGCGGGGCGTACGTCCCCGACCCTCCCTGCAGCTTGTAGTACTCCCCGTCCTCCACCGTGCGCTTGATGCTGGACTCCGTCGGGACCTCGGCGTGCTCCATGTTCTCTATGGGGCTGAAGCTGACGCCCTCGTGGTCCTCCTGGAGCTCAACAGTCCAGAAAGGCTTGAAGGGCGCGAAGGACGTCCAGCGCTGGTAGACGATGGCGCCGGTGATGGCACTCAGGCCCAGGATGATGCCAATGCAGATGCCAGCGATGGCCGGTGCTGACATTCCGCCTGGAAGCCCAACCTCACCTGGGATGGAGAGAAATACTGACTTTAATCCATGTGTATTGCAATAGGCAGGGATGTCTGCCTAGCTCTCAGAGGGGGGGGGGGGGGGGGAGGGAGAGGGAAGGAGGGAGGGAGGAAGAGGGTGAGGAGGGGAGGTTAGGGAAACGGGAGGAGAGAAGGGGGGGGAGGGAGGGAGGGAGAGAGGGGGGGAGGGAGAGAGAGGGAGGGGGAGGGAGGGAGAGAGGGATGAGAGGGAGGGAGAGAGGGGGGGAGGGAGAGAGGGGGAGGGGGGGAGGGAAGGAGGGAGGGAGAGAGGGGGGGAGGGAGGGAGAGAGGGGGGTAGGGAGGGAGAGAGGGATGAGAGGGACAGAGACAAACAATAACTAGCATCAAGGAAGGGTGAGAGCTGGGAAGGCCCAGGATTGAAGTACAAATCAACTTGCATCAAACAGTATAAACGGGAAAGAAAAACAGGCACTGTCACAGAACTCAAGAATGAGAAAAATCTTACAATCCCCAACTATCGTCTGCTAATCTGATGGTCAAAAATAACAATGCACATTCATCACCTGCAGGAGGTTTGTGTGTGTGTGTGTGTGTGTTCACTGTGGCACAGTCAGCAACAGTGCAGAGCTCTGAACTCACTCTTGTGTGTACAGTTCTTGTGGTTGATGGCATCACCCAAAAAGCCAGGCAGACAGCGCTCACAGTTGAAGCCAGTTGTGTTCCGCTCACAGTAGCGACACTCCCCTGCAACACACAGCATGGGATTGGCCTTCAGGCTGGGCCCATGTTTTTTTTAATGCACACTACTGCGCACTTGCATGTACATACAGGCACACAAGTATACACACTATGACAAGGCATATGTAACAATATTTTCAAATATTACTCAAATGCCAGAATGTCTACAGAAAACTTGAGCACACAAACTGGCTTGTGCAGTGAATGTCAGTGCTTCAACAGTTGATGACGGAACCAACATTGTTTTTCCTTGATTTCCTCCCATTCTTCACCTTTATCCATTCCTGATTCCTTCCCATTCTTCACTCCGGTCCATTCCTGATTCCTTCCCATCCTTCAACCTGATCCATTCCTGATTCCTTCCCATCCTTCACTCCGATCCATTCCTGATTCCTTCCCATCCTTCACCCTGATCCATTCCTGATTCCTTCCCATCCTTCAACCTGATTCCTTCCCATCCTTCACTCTGATCCATTCCTGATTCCTTCCCATCCTTCACCCTGATCCATTCCTGATTCCTTCCCATCCTTCACCCTGATCCATTCCTGATTCCTTCCCATTCTTCACCCTGATCCATTCCTGATTCCTTCCCATCCTTCACCCTGATCCATTCCTGATTCCTTCCCATCCTTCAACCTGATCCATTCCTGATTCCTTCCCATCTTTCACCCTCATCCATTCCTGATTCCTTCCCATCCTTCACCCTCATCCATTCTTTCTCTGTGGGTCCTTTTAACTCATTCAAGGCGCAGAATTTCTAGTGCGTCTGTCCCCTGGAATCGCAGGAAAATGGACCAAGTTTGAAAAATCGTAGTAAAATAAATACTGTAGCTACAAAGCTAAACGTGGTATGGTTAGAAAGGTCTTTCTTTGCCAAAACTAGCCAAATGCTGCACTTTGTCAAGCTAAGAAAACATTACACTTGCCATGAAAGTAAGTAGAGCCACTATTTTGAAAAAAATAGGTCTTTGACCCAGCTCTCTTTCTCATAGTGCCCACTGCTTGTTTCTTGGTCTAGAGTTCTAAAAAAAAAGTGAACTTCAAAACATGGCACAAAATCACACTGGAGAAATTTTGTGATGATTGTGTATATTAGTCCTGAGTTACAACCAATATGATCCTACAATGAACTACCGAGCAGCTGATGGCGAGTTCGACCTAGTTTCATCCTCGCTCTCTGATACCTCATCATTAGCGAGAGGAAAATCACTACTATCATCATCATCATGAAAGGGATCATCACAAAAACACACTGGAGAAATTTTGTGATGATTGTGTATATTAGTCCTGAGTTACAACCAATATGAGCCTACAATGAACTACCGAGCAGCTTATGGCGACGTCGACCTCGTTTCAGCCACATTGACAACTTCGCTCTCATTCTTGCTGTCTGATACCTCGTCATTAGCGAGAGGAAAATCACCACTATCATCATCATCATGAAAGGGATCATCTACATCAGTTCCTATCTCATACAAAGCATCCACTTCAGCATTAGAACCCTCCTCTATGGCAATTTCCACTCACTCACCCAACCTCGCACTGCGATCGATGCTACGCCGCCATCGCTGTTTATCAGCAATGCACTACGAGGCGCGAAGTAAAGGTTATGGTCTGGCCGGGAAAGATCTGTGTGTGGATCTAAAGCTGGCAAACTATAGTACAGAGACGAATTCAAGACTAGACTAGTTCCCTATACCATATTTTCCTTGTTGTAAGCGGGCAAAAATATGCTAATGTGGTAGGCTCTATTGAGGCTACGCGCCGCGAACGACTATGTTCGGCGCGTAGGCTCATATGAGCCTACTCGCCGCGAATGAGTTAAGGCTGAAACACACACTACTTTATCTATC
>JAWQFJ010003379.1:0-2500 GCA_034096865.1 Theodoxus fluviatilis | reverse complement strand
CACTGTCAACTTTTTTGTTTATTTCTTTGCATGATAAAAAAAAATAAGTTTAGGGTTGGCAGAAATAATTAGGGTTGATTCGGTTACGATAACCACAACTATTTTTGTGTGTGGCCTAGTATGAACTGCATGGTGGCCTGCCCTGCAATGCTTTTCTGATCAGTCTACACATGTAGCGACCCATAGGTGTATTTTGCATGAGGGTGTTCAGATGAGAGGACTGATTAAAAAAAAAACTGGACCTCTACTACTGGTCAACGAGAGAGAAATATCCAAATGGAGGCAGGCAAACCGAAGGATTATTCCCCAGGGATATGCACATCCAGAATTCTGTCAATGCCATCACACTTTACTGCAGCAATAAACAATACAGATCAATGAAGACAGCAAGTGATGGATAAATTATTCAGTCACGGCAGCTCTGTCTATGGAGCTGAACCCAGATACTTGCACTTGTAGAGTTCACAGCTGCTTTGCAGCCATGCCTGTACAGAAAGTCTATCTACCACCACGTAGACAGAAGTCTTTTCCTCTCATACTCACTCATCTGGACAATTTGAATACTGCAATGCATGTGGTTTTGCTAAGTAATTTTATGTGATAGGATGCAGGTCATCATTGATCAGCCTGTAAGTTGGCCACAAAAAGAGTGGTAGGAATATTGATGTATCATTCATAGCCATAATTGATAAAAACCGCTGGCGCTGAACCTCCAGGTTTTGGCATTAAAAAGCCCCCAATAAAGCTGTGAGGGCCTTCAGTAAACCTGGAGGGATAAAAAATCAAATACAGGACGTTTCATAGCATAGTCGTAGTGTACCTCATTTAGTCGATTCGTACCTTTTCTACCCTAACCCTAACCCTAACCCTAACTCTAACCCTAACTCTAACCATAACCCTAAAGGGTACGAAACGACTAGGTACAAAATGCCCAGGATAACGACCCGCATCGTAAAAAATAATTCTTTCTCCTTTACCAGTGTTCTCAAATTCAGTGTTCGTCATTAAACAGCTTCAAAAACAGAATTGACATGATGTTCAAAGACTACATGTACTGTGATGATGTTGGCCACCCGCTGTTGCCACGTATACCACTCTCTGCCACTCATAAGCCACCGGAAGAAAAGTATAGAGAATAGGCACGATCTTTTAAGATCGTTAGAACTAGGGTAGTAAAAAGTGAGAGTAGCCATAAGTACTGATCAAAAGATCAGATAAAGGCCTCGCGGCCTAAGACATCTGAGGACATATCTATTTATCTAAATTCATTCTCCTAAAAACTGTCCTCGCAAATGACGTCACGTTATTGATGACGTCGCACATGTTGGAATTTCGCCATTCCATCAAATTGCCTACCTCCCCAGGTGTTTCGAAATTCTTCTCCTGGCATATAGGATCGAAACTCTTCTTGCAAATGACGTAACGTTATTAATGACGTCACACATGTTAGAATTTCGCCATTCCATCAAATTGCCTCCCTCCCCAGGTGTTTCGGTCTTCGGGCTTAAACCTTTTGTTTATTACTGTCATGGGTATCTTGTTGAACGATTCCTCACAGACTCACATGCACACAGATATGGCCTTGGCTCAGAAATGGCGTCGAACTGTACTTTTCGCCGACTCACTGCATTCAAGTGCAGATTTCTCAAAGCAGAATTGCTTAATGTGAACGGAAAGAGAATTTTTACATCCAAGACATGTTAATCTTTCTGTTTTCACTTTAAATGAATTGCCGTTGTCGCTAGTTTGTTCTCTGCGATGATTTTTTTGCAGAAAATCGGCCGTATTTTTCCGATTTTTACCGGACATTTTCCGATGGGTATCTTCATATCGTTTTTTTGTGCAGTTCCTCTGGCCTAAACACCTCAAAATAAAGTTTGCGGGTTCTAGAAATGTTGACGAATTCCGTGATTATTTTGCAAACGTAAAAGTTTGCGTACGCGCCGCGCATTTGCCAAGAGAAAACGAGGCGTAGTTCATAACGAATTGTCGTAAAAGAAACAGTGGAACTTCTTTTTGTTATTATTAATCCGCCATTATACATCTTTATTATTTTACTCAAAGTTTTTGTTGAGACTATGTTAGAGTAACATTTGCTGGGTTAAAAATTTGAGGTCAGCGCGATGGTTTCCACAGAACTGGTCTACATTGGTGAAATGTGCGAGTTTGCTGTAAGACAAAAAGTTATGAACTACATTTTGATCGGATGGATACTAAATCGGAAATGCGGATGCGACCTCATTCCTTTGTCTTTGACGTGAAAGCATCACAGCGTGGGATTCTGTTTGGAAAAAAAATCGACAATGTCTGCCTCAGGCGGAGAGAAAGAAATTAAATGTTTTGCTGTAACTTTTATGAACTGATTTGCCATAAACATTTGCTTGTATTTCATTTATTTCTCAAACAGCACTGTTGCTTGTTGTCTTGTTTTGTTTCACAAACGAGTGCACGTGGTTTTGGCTGGTTTGGAGCCAATTCAATTTGCAATCGACGGGTAAAT
>JAWQFJ010003378.1:22500-30000 GCA_034096865.1 Theodoxus fluviatilis | reverse complement strand
CACTGTGCTCATATGTGCATGCGCATCGTCTTTTTACAACTGGATGCCTTTATTTCATCTTGTTTCGGTGACTAAAATGGCAAAATGAAATCGTAACGTGTTTAAACCTAGATTGTTCTATGGCCCTGAAAATCGCCATAGATTTTGGTGCACGCAAAAACAAGAGGCTTTATTATCATGGACCTGACTAGCAGGTGCGCTAATGCGCCACACCGCACTGAATGACAGAAATCTTATTAGATCTATACATGCGTGTCATCTCATTGGGGTCGTGAGAGTATGAGAGTGGTCAATCCCGAATGTGCTCAAAACAGATTAGCATCAGGACATAGCCTGTTCATAGCGACACATTTTCTCCCTGATTTACTCTCCTACCAACACTTGCAAAGGTTAATCTTTTTGAGACTTCCTGAAGACGCACCTCGTGGCATACATCTTCTCGAAGTTCTTTCGTGGATACTTCCTACAACAGCGAGGAACATGCTGAGTTTGGTGCGATCGAAACAAAATCATATTCATATGTTACCAAATGATGCAGTTCTGCGATGTCTCCTTCAGAAATGCCTGTATCATGCACTACACCGGCAAAGTTTTAATGAAAGCATACTACACTACGCACAAAAAGTTAAGAATCACTTTGAGAAAACAGGTGTGTAATAAAATCAGTTCACAACTGTTATTAATGTGTCAGTCCAGCGAAAATGTTATGAAATCTCATTCAGCTGTAAGTGGGCGATGTTGTGTTAGTGGGAGAGTTGCACGAAATTCTCAACTACTGAACTTGGTCGCAAACAAAAAAGGGGAAACTTGAGAAAAAAGACGCTGTTTTGAACCATACTGTGTGAATGCATTGCACGAGCCAGATGAAAAAAACATGACGCACGTGCATGCACTGCTGTTTATGTGTGAGCTGCTGTCACTTGCTTGGCTCTATAAGAAGTCATTCTCCCAGTAGTTGGCCTGATCTGACAATGCCTCTACGACGAAAATTGAGCGAGTTCGACAGGACCCGAGCAGTTGCATGATTCCAAAATGGTGATCCCAAGCGTGAAGTGGCCAGACGTCTTCAGGTATCAATCTCGGTCATTGTCAGACTGACTCAACGCTACGCAGCTACAGGGAGGGTCCAGGAAAGACTCAGATCTGGTTGACCAAAAAAGACAACCCTACGTGAAGATCGTCTCATTGAACGAAAAACCCTGCAGACAAGAACAGCCTCTTCCAGCATCATTCGAAGGCAGCTGAGGGTGGCAGCTAACATCAACGTCTATCAGCAGACTATACGGAACCGCCTTCATGGGTTTAACCTCCGTTCTCGTCGGCCAGCTGTACGGCCACGCTTAACTCCAGCTCATAGGGCGGAACGCCGCGCCTTCTGCAGACGTCACGTGAGGTGGATACGTCATCAAAGGTCCCAGGTCCTATTCAGTGATGAATCCCGCTTCACCATGAACCACAAAGACGGCCGTCTGAGGGTCTGGAGGAGGCCAGGGCAACGCTTTATGGACGCCACTGTCCAAGAAAAAGTGTTCTTTGGGGGAGGTTCTGTAATGGTCTGGGGGGCCTTCAGCCTTTACCACAGAACACCCCTGTATCATGTACAGGGTAACCTGACTGGCCTCAGATACCGGGATGAGATCCTTCGACCGCTTGCTGTGCCTACACTGCAGCAGATGGGACCAAGGGCTGTCTTCCAGGATGACAACGCCCGGGCCCACCGGGCAACAGTGATCAACGACTTCCTGCAGCAGTCTGGCGTCAATAGAATGGAGTGGCCAGCATGCAGTCCCGATTTAAACCCGATTGAAAACCTCTGGGATGAACTCGATCGCAAATTGAGGAGCAACCACCCCCTCCCAGGGATGCCCAACACCTCTTCCAGATGGTGCAGACTGAGTGGCAGGCGCTACCTCAGAGGAACTTCACCAACCTGGTCAACTTCATGACTACTCGCTGCGTCGAGTGCCAGAACAGCCATGGTGGTTATACGCATTACTGAACTTTTGGAGCATCAAAATGCCCTGTTTTGTGATTTCAATGATTTTGTGAAGTCGAATTTCAATATGTATCCACTTTGATTACATGTACACACCAAACTATTGCTCGAAATTAAACGCAATTTTGCTAAAGTGCAACGCATTGGCTTTCTTCTTATCAAAGTTATGACTGAGGGTGCAAGTGATCCTGAACTTTTTGTGCGCAGTTATATTCTAAATATGCAAAGCAGTTTCGTCTCCGACAGAACATGTATGTTCTCCTCCACATTGGATGTTCTACGCTGATGTTCATAGTGTTGTTATTTCTCGCAATTTATTAAAAATTGATAGATTGAGAAACTTTTCGATAGACTTCAGACACCTTGGTGTTTCTCAGCCTAAATGAGTTATTGGAATATACCCAGAGAGCCCAGCAGCTCCAGGGTTCAGCTGAATGGGGAATCTCGAGTTTATGTGGCCGTCTGTTATACTCGGGCCCGGATAAGAATTAAGTATATTTTTGTACATAGATATTCGGGGCACACGTTTGACTTTAAGAACTTGCACATTTCTGAGAGTGAAACTTGTCATTATGTCGGGCTGGTGAACAAGAAGGAGGACACAACTGAAAAAGAATATGATGAAAAAGAGGTACCGTGAGCAATTGTGTCCTGTGCTCGTTGCGCTACTTAACGGCCATGAACTGTCGACGCTGTACTGAACAAAACTCAATATGCCTCATCTAAATGCAAGGCCATCATCGTTGATAAACTCACAGATTGACTTTGCTAACATGAGCTGTCCAAAAGTGTGCTGAACAAAGATTGGTGTACTTCATCTGAATGCTACACAATCATTGATGAAAACGCTCACAGACTAACTTTGCTGGCATGAACTGTCCAAAGTTGTGCTGAACAAATATCAATCTAATTTATCTAAATGCAGGACTAGTATTGATTTCAAAAGCTCACATACGTTTGTTCTACCATTTACGAGAAAAGTGGCCTGCAGGTTCAGGTCAAGAGCATACCAAGAGCAATACTATTAATGTCACTCCGTTAGTTTGAAGAAGGGGGTGGGGGAGGGGGGGGGGGGAGAGCATGAGACGACCTCATTCATCAAAAAAGAACACCTAAATGCTTTCAAAATTTTGATTTTCAAGAAGCGTATCCTCTGTTGGCAAAAACGTCATAAATCTTTTAAGTGGGAAAGTCTTGCGAAAACAACGTGTGAGTGGCTGTTACTTTTCCCGCTTGAGCGCAATGTTCAAACATCTTAATCAAGACAAACACTTGTAGAGACGGACGTCGGGGGAAGAGGGATCTGAGCGCTCTTGCTATAGGAAATTAACCCTGGTAGTCCACATATTTTGGGCTAAATAAACGTATGTGGTTACAGGATTCAGTCAATGAATTATGTGGTACGACCCACATGATCCTCTTGATATGTATGTCCATTACAGAAAGAAAGTAGAAAGGAAATAAAATAGAAAGAAGAAAAGAAAGAAGGAAAGGAGGAGGAGGAGGGAGGAAGGAAGAAGGAGGAAGAAGGGAGGAGGAGGAGGAGGAGGAGGAGGAGGAGGAGGAGGAGGAGGAGGAAGAGGAGGAGGAGGAGGAGGAGGAGGAGGAGGAGGAGGAGGAGGAGGAGGAGGAGGAGGAGGAGGAAGGAGGAAGGAGGAGGAAGGAGGAAGGAGGAAGGAGGAAGAAGGAAGGAGGAAGGAGGAAGGAGGGAGGAGGAGGAAAGAGGAAGGAGGAAGGAGGAGGGAGGAGGAGGAAGGAGGAGGAAAGAGGAGGAAGGAGGAGGAAGGAGGAGGAAGGAGGAGGAAGGAGGAGGAGGAGAAGGAAGGAGGAGGAGGAGGAAGAGGAAGGAGGAGGAGGGGGAGGGGAGGGGGAGGGGAGGAGGAGGGGGAGGGGGAGGGGGAGGGGGAGGGGGAGGGGGAGGAGGAGGAGGAGGAGGAGGAGGAGGAGGAGGAGGAAGAGGAGGAAGAGGAGGAAGAGGAGGAAGAGGAGGAAGAGGAGGAAGAGGAGGAAGAGGAGGAAGAGGAGGAAGGAGGAAGGAGGAAGGAGGAAGGAGGGAGGAGGGAGGAGGGAGGAGGGAGGAGGAGGAGGAGGAGGAGGAGGAGGAGGAGGAGGAGGAGGAGGAGGAGGAGGAGGAGGAGGAGGAGGATTAACGTCCGTAAACTAGCACCTCAGCGAAGGACGTGTGGACAATAACCATTTCAAACAAGTTAAATAATATGCTGCTTGTGGAAATGATGTGTCGAGCATTATGTAGTTTTGCCATCCAATCACTTTTGCGTCACAAAGCGGAATTCTGTATTGCAATGTAGAATTTGAAGTCCATTGTTGTGAAACGCTGTGTCGTATGAAACGCTACGCCACAGTGTGCAACTCTGCTTTCTGTTGCAAAGTGGTTCGACGTTGTGTGAATTGCGGTGCTATCACGGGTCTTTTATTCGAACCGGTATACTTTAAATAAGTAGTGCCTTGTCGAATAGTTAGCTCTGCCTGGCTGCGGTGTATAGAGTCAGGAAAAGGATCGACACAGGAGACTGCAACGCGCATGCTGAATGTAACCAGAACCGATCAATAAACACTAAAACGTGAAGCAAATAGATGTTGATGACTACTAGGATTTCTCAAGACACCACTAAACTCCCTGTCTCCCGACGATCCGGGTCTCCGTTCTTCATAATTACGTTGGAACAGGTTAGTCTCTGTGGTTCTAGATTGTTTGGCCCTACTTGACACACGACCTTTCCCGTGGCTGTTTGTTAGTCCCCTTTTCTTCGTCGCAGCTCCGCCCCTTCCTCCATCAGGCAATCGCACAGCTCGGAGAAGAGGGCAATCTCCGGAGACAAATGCCTCTATCACACGCACACGTGGATGACGTGGTAGGGAATGATCCATTCACCTACTATCTCTCTCTCCTTCCCTTCCCTGCAGCCGCGACCGTCTCGTTCATCTATCCATCTGCATTACTCAGTTCCAATGGGAGAAGATCTAAAAAGCTTTTATTGCAGTGAGGCGTAGAGAGAAATGTAGATGACAAATGGCGAAGGGGAAGGGACAAGTGTCATGTCAAAGAATTGAGAATGAGGAGAACAAAAATTGGTGATACATTTTCTTGCAAAGCTTGTACTGTAAGCATGCGTAAAAACAAGTGCAGACATTTTTCAAGTGATGAAAGGCGTGTAATGAGGGAGATGGAGCGTGTGAGCAGACTTTTAAAAAGCCGTCTTTTAGGGAAAACGCACTAGGGGTTCCCCAGTACTATGCATCTCTTTCGCAGAACTAGATGGGATGCATGCCGTTTCGCGGGAATAAGCTGAGCTACACAGTATTAATTTTCACATAAACTATGAAAGAAATATTTCAGTGAGAACATTTTCTTCAAACTGAAATGACACCAAGCTATTAACATGAGTTATATTCTGTCTGACGTCTCAGCAGGTGCATCGCAGTCAGAAACATCTGTCAAGAGCCCTGGCTCCCGAGAGGACCGCTCTCAAAACAGGTGTAGGAGATGCAGTGTTAAGTAGCCTACGACCCTCAGATGGCCGTGTGACAACTACATGTGCACCGACACAGCTTGGGGACGCGCGCAGGCCACCTTGGTACCGAATCACAGCTTGGGGACGCCTGCATGCTACCTTGGTACCGAATCACAGCTTGGGGACGCCTGCATGCTACCTTGGTACCGAATCACAGCTTGGGGACGCCTGCATGCTACCTTGGTACCGAATCACAGATTGGGGACGCGCGCAGGCCACCTTGGTACCGAATCACAGCTTGGGGACGCGTGCATGCTACCTTGGTACCGAATCACAGCTTGGGGACGCCTGCATGCTACCTTGGTACCGAATCACAGCTTGGGGACGCCTGCAGGCTACCTTGGTACCGAATCATAGCTTGGGGACGCGTGCATGCTACCTTGGTACCGAATCACAGCTTGGGGACGCCTGCATGCTACCTTGGTACCGAATCACAGCTTGGGGACGCCTGCAGGCTACCTTGGTACCGAATCATAGCTTGGGGACGCGTGCATGCTACCTTGGTACCGAATCACAGCTTGTGGACGCGTGCATGCTACCTTGGTACCGAATCACAGCTTGGGGACGCCTGCATGCTACCTTGGTACCGAATCACAGCTTGCGGACGCGTGCAGGCCACCTTGGTACCGAATCACAGCTTCATCACTGGGACCCGGTCCTGGCGGCGCGGGACACGGGGAGCGCCCGGGCGAATACGGCTGACCTTGAAGCGGGAGTGCTGCTAACAGGAACGATTACTGCAGAATCCTGCAATCATGGCTGGAGCATAGGGGATCGTAGAAGCTCCCTGGTTCCGGCCGAGCTTAACGTCGGTCACGGCTCCGCTCCTGATGGCACGGCGCCCGCTAAAGACCCTACCGAGCCTCCGTCATGGAAGACAAACACCCGGATCAAGTTCACTCGCACACCACAGCTTGCTCGATGACGCAAGGGCGGGGAGGGACTAAGGCCGACATTAACTCTCTTTGATTACCGATCCTCGTGGTCGCCGCGTGTGATGGAAGTGGTCTTAGGCCGGGTTACGAAGTGACACGAGAATAATCGCTCCGTTGGGAAAGGCGTGTCACTTCCCGCAACGTGTATGTAGCCAGACAGCGTTCTTGGAAAAATGGAATCTGAGACTCAGTGAGAAGTAAAGCCCGAACTCATATTGTGCCATCGAAACTCACGCGGTCATTAGACCGTCGGATACTTTTTCTTATTGCCACTCAGTTTCATTCAGCGGCGCCTGTTTGTACAAGATGCCTAACAAGCGATGGCCAAATAAGAACTACACGAGCAAAATTACATTATGAAGCAAAGCAACTGGGCATCGTCAGTGAAAAGAAAATCTTTGAAATGAAAACGACATGATGAAACCAACGGCGACTGTGAAAGCAATCTGCCATTGTCTGTTTTTGATTGCATCATTTACCCGAAGATGACCTGTGATTGATTTGAGGTCGGTCACTTCTTTGCTTCGCTCGATTCGGGTTTCCCGACTTCAGATCGAAGCTGATCTGTGGAGAGCTTGGTCCCTTTCGGTCTTTGAGGAAGCCCGATGGAGGGGCGGGAGTTGCAAGCCACGGGGCGTGCCCGCGGCGCAGCAGCCTCGTTCTGGCGCTGTTTGCTCGTGCCGTGTGGCCTGTCGGGATGGACCACAAACAGAAAGCGGGAGAGCGCGCGTGCTGGAGTAAAGACCAATAGTGGTGGGCGGATGTAGGTTTTTGCAGGCTTCATCTCTTTCCGCCTATGCCACACTCAAGCAATTACTGTTTTTTGGTCGAGCATTGACTCCGCTCAAGAGGAACAGCTTTATCGACGTTCTTGTACATTCGACATTTGGATCAACAGTCCTGTTCGTACACGTGGGGATTTTTGGTGTTTATTTGGTGTGTGTGTGTGTATGTTTGTGTGTGTGTATTCATCGTTATATATATATATATATATATATATATATATATATATATATATATATATATATATATATAT
>JAWQFJ010003378.1:10000-17500 GCA_034096865.1 Theodoxus fluviatilis | reverse complement strand
AGTCATGATGCTGACTGTAGGGTTTTTAATTTCACAGGTTCAGTAGGCCAGGAACTAACCACCCTTGGAATCTCCTCCAGAGACTGGCCATTAATAGATTTTGCTCAAAACGCCAATGCACCACACTCATCCTTCTCTCAAGATATCACCGTACCACGATTGATTGACACACTCAGCCATGTCCATGCATTAGTGGCGGTCATAAAACGAACAGTTTTGCTCTACTGGTCTGCGAGCTGATATTTATTTTTCAAGGATATTAGAAAAACAACTTGGAGTGGATTTTGTGCAAACCATTATTAATAATGGGAGTTTGTCTGGGTTTTTTCACCCGAAAAACAATATCCTTGGTCAGTTAAACCGAGTTCTACGGATCAGCAAATACAACGAATTCAACTCTCCACAGAAAACACCCTCGCAGTGGTAAGATTTGTATTTAAAATATGTATATTACCAGACAAAGTTCTCCTTGCATAACGACGCTGCATTCGAAGTAACAAGTTGCAAATGTGAGGTTTAGGAGCAATCGCTTATTGTCTGGTTCGACTGACGGCGTCATGCACCTTGGCCACGTAGACAAGTACAGATTCCACTCCTGCACCTTTCTACATTCCTGTGCCATTACAGGGATCTCAAATGCACGTCTGTTTGCAAGTCCAACAAGTTGCATTTGTTGACACAAGTTCAAAAAAGCAACGTTGCTCCTAAAGTGAACACTTTTGAATAGCTTAACATTTTTCACAGATTTCAGTGCCTGGTCCGTCCAAAAGCTTTCTCCAGTGGCCTTTGTGAGAGGCAAAGCACATTACAATGTCTTGGTACAGTACCTGTCTACTTCAGGTCCTGGTGACCATTGAGACGCTGCGGGGGCATACCAGTATGTTAAGACAACGTCAGCAGCATTCTTAGCGTATGTCGGGGAGGTCGCGCACTGAGGGCTCGAGGCCGAAGACGCTCCACATCCCAACAGGATTAGACAGGAAGCAATCACTGTCACAGTTTCTCACCCAGGCGAGATCCATCATGGCGTCTTTCGCAATAATCTCTTAGAGAACAAAAAAGAAGCCCTCCAACAGACCTCCCACGCAAGAAGATAAGACACAGCCCATGCCCACCAACGACCTGGTCACCAAAGCGCGTTTCCAACTACGCACAGCAACACAACTCGCATCTACCCAACGAACAGAAACATCTCAAAGATTCGCAACCAACTCTTCCTTCAGTTTTCCCTACACAACTGAATTATTGGCTCTAGGCCACTTTAAGTCCGCGCTCACGGGGCGGACACAACGGATCCACACGGGGAAAGACGGCATCGTAGTTTGCAACCGGATTCTGGATTTCCTCATCCAACTCCTGAAGTATTCCTTTAACAGTACTACTGCGTCTTGAATTAATCAGACAACCCTTCCCGGCCGTATGCATCTTTCATTCTTTCACTGAATCAAACCTTAATCAAATAATCAGTACTCTTTATATGCGATTTTTTTTTTAGTTTACAACAATCTCTTCTGGTAATCTCTGTCGTCGATTACCGTTTTCATATGTCATGAAATGTTGCCCTTTTGGAAATGATATAAACAGAAAATGTTCACGTGGATGTCTCAGAGATATACAGAACCAACTACTGCAGCAGCAGCAACGGCAAAAGAAAATGCAAGAAGAAAGAAAGGAAAACAGCCAGAAACGAGGGAAGGAAAGAATGAAGAAACAGAAGGAAAGAGTACAGAAAGACATAATGATAGAAAATGATGAAGAAAGACAAAAAGAGAAAAAGGAGTAGACGAAGCAGGAGCAGGAGGAAGAGGAGGAGGAGAAAAAGGAGAAGCAGCAGCAACAGTAGCAGGAGTGCAGAAGAAGGAACAGGAGGAGCAGAAGAAGAAATCAAAGTCTAGCCGATGCTTCTTCAAAAATTCAATTTTCTTTGAGGAAGTTCATACGCTTAAGTCTTTTTATTGTGAAAGGCTTGATGTGTTTTCTGCAGCCTTTTAATTACCTGTAGACATGATTGATGCAAGTATCTATGTATTCATTTCAATTCCATCCTGCTGACAGAAAGAAACTTTCATGAGCTGCGAACATTAGTCTGCAAAAGAAGGTGTGTGTTTTTTATTCACCGTAAGAAGAAAAGAGAAAACGCCGGTGACTGAAACGTCCGTAGTCACGTATTCTTGCCTGAGGATAAGTGTGGTTCAGGAGCCGTAACCAGCACTCCATCGCTTCATTGCACGGCCTCGCGTGATTGCAGCTCCAGGCAATTCATACAGGAGAGGGGTCACCACAAAAACGTCGGCACTGTCGTAAGCAAATACACCTTGTTTGCAACCCGCTCGCCCAAGAATCCTCACCATGGCTACTCGGCGCTCCATTTATTCAGACTAGGAGCGGTATCAAATTAGTTCGAGGAAGAAAAAAAGACTCTTGATGATACATAGCAGAATCTTAAGGGTCAACTAAATTCAACTATTTTATCTAATGAGGCATACACTAGTAAATAAATGTCTATTTTCCAGTTGCCCTCAAAATAAAAACATTGTGACAAATTAAGACGAATGAGAACTCTCTCTCTCTCTCTCTCTCTCTCTCTCTCTTCCTTTTTCGCCCGCTTTCCTTTTCTCTCAAACTTTCATTCCATAGCGTTTTCTCTCAGCCCATCCACCAAACCACTCAACCCCAACTCTTTCATTATTGTTTTTGAGGTAGAGTTGTTTTTTAATGACTGAAGATTTGACGAATTTTTGACAGAAATAGGTAGAGAATTCTAAATCTTTGTAGCATAATAAGTGAACGTTTTACGAAAAGCTTCCGTGAGGACCATGGGAAGATGGTGATTTGATTTAGAGAATGAACGGAGTCGTGTATTGCCTAAGCGTAAGGAAATTTCTTAGAAGTAGGATGGAGATTGCAATGTGAAGATTTCGTATACAAATATGGCCGTTTGAAACTGACATTCATGTTAAAAAAAGAGCCAGTTCAAACTGGAGAGTATCTCATTTAGAGGCGTTTCATAATTATTCATGACAATACGTCCAATTGTTTTCATTATAAGATTGATAGAATCATTATAGCTTTGAGGATAATGTCTCCAGATTATTTAAACAGTAACTTATGCGTGTGGCGAGTTATGCAGTGTGTAAAATATTCCTGTTTTTCTTGGGAAGGAACATTTAGTTCTAAAATATACGTAACTTGGCCAAGACAGATTGTCATCAATAAGCACACTAAGTAATTTATGTTTTTGAAAGTTTGGTATCAAACGACTGCATAGATTCAGGTTTAGCTTCACAGAGGAGAAAGTTTGTCTTCTTTGTTGGGTTGTTATAAGCATACGTGTTGTTTTCAGTAGGTTCAGGGTCAATCCATTTTGTCTTGTCCAAGAATCTATCCTTTTCATTTCATCATTGAGTTTATTTTGGTGTTCCAATAGATTGGATGCAATAGCTGTATGAAGATCAGCATCAGACAGGTAAGTCCGAAAAAAAGACAGTAAAGTACAGGCCCAAGATTTGACCTTGAGGTACGCCAGAGTTGATGTTGCATTTCTTTGAGAGTTTTGAATCGACTACAACCTGTTGTGATCTTTCACTGAGATAGATAGGGGAACATCTTTGAGAGGGTCGCCTTCTCAATGCACACCACAGCTCTATCTAGGATTGCAGTATTTGTGCAACTAATCGCTCTAATCTCCATCTCGACTCTGCTCCGTTCAGCGTTGGCGACAAGCTGAATGTAAACACCTGCTTTTTTCCACCACCACAGTGACCTTTAGAAATCTGCACCAGAAAGGAAGCTATGGTTTGAATCTCTGGTTGGACACGTAATTGATCGCTCTGAATTCAGTCATGATCGGATTCTGGTAGTTTTGATCATAAAATAAATTGTGCTTACTTAGTTTTCTTTCCAAGTATAATAACAGTGAGACTCGATTTTTGTTGTTGTCAAAGTTGCAATAATTCTGCTCTGTCTTCTTGTTTTGTAAAAACTCGATGGTTTCAACTGTTTTCTTTTGACCATTAGTCCTTCATAAATAAACATATTCACGGCTTTTAAATGATGCATATGTACAATGCCTGGATTGGGGTTGTTTTTACAGAATCACCATGCAATCAGTTGCCTGTATCATGCTTAAGAACTAACTGGAAGCTAATAGTACAACACAGAGGCACACAACAGACTCTCACGATAGGAGCAAAACAGTGTAAATGGATAAACGACTATACGTCATTTACAATGTGCTTGAAACTTTTTCTACGATCGGATGGGCGTGCGTCAATCAGAAAGAAAACCATTAATCTTCTTCAGACTGAAATATTATTTCCCAACGTAAATTCTAACTTCTTTCCACTCAAAAGTAAACAGTAAAATATCCATTCAGTCCCTTTCCAAAGAAACTGTCTCAAACCCGCTATTGTTGACTCGATCATTCGCATAGAAATGCTCTCTCTGAAAACAAAAACTAAAAAACGGAACCGGGGGTGGAGAGTGGGGGTGTGGGTGGGGAGCAGGGAGGGAGGATTGAAAAAAAAAAGTAATTCACGGAACTTGCAAAAAACTGCCGATATAATTTTTCGCTGGCAATTTTGAAAAACAGCGGAAGCATGTGGTGTCACAGTGGGGTGTGATGTTGCCGGCTTTTCCAATGAGCTTCAACCACGGGGAAAGCGAGCAATAACAAAGGCTTTGTTTGATAGTGGAAAGCCCAGTGGCGGTCAATGCGGATGTATCGGGTAGACGGGGGAAGCACACGGGAGCGGCACCTTGGAAGTTGCTCTCCTTTGAAGAGCTCAGAACGCACACAGTCGATATCTATTTGATGCGCTGGTGTGAAAGAACCCCCGCGCAGAACGACAAACGCTCTACCAGGAAATTATGTCTGCTGGAAATATGTGCAGTGTTTGATGTTGTCAGGAGACTTGCAGAGCGATGTCGTGGAAAAGGAGGCTGTATTCTGTCCGACCTCTGGCTGTCACCTTGCACACAGCCGGACCATAGACGTTATTCACGCAGCGGCCATTTTGAAATCAAAAACGAGACAGGGTCCGCAAATTTAATGGCGTCCAGCGTCTATGGCGAAACCGAAGGCTTCATCATCACATAGACACTTCTGTGTTCCTTATTGCGAGAACGATGATCGATATGACGAGAACTCCAGACTGTCCTTTTTCAAATTTCCCACAGACAAGAAGCAGAAGAAACAATGGATCTGGAAGATTCGGGTAAGACAGACCGACAGCTGGAAGGGAAGGACCCCCAACCTACGCTCCTTACCTCCGAAAAGTTTTCCAAATTTGAAGGCGCGGTGAGTTGCAGAGAGCGTATGGAGGGAAACATCTGGATGAAAGTTGAAGGATGTGCGCGCGTGAATTGGTGTGTGGTGTCAGTTGTGTCATTTTAGCAAGCGGTGCTGGGACTGTGAGCGGGAGAAAGATAGTTTGAGACTCGTGTCGTCTGCTTGTGCTCTCGACAAGGGGGGAAACTGTGTCAAGTTTGTATCGGTGTCGGCCCTCGCTCTGCTGGCGGCTAAACTGTCGTCTGCTCGCATCGAGTGGAGAGTTTTGTCAATTTCTCCGTGACAAGGCTTTGGAGTGGCAATTATCCCGTTGCCGACACATGCCAAACCTGTCACTTTAGTTTCAAACAAACGTTATCGTGTGCTTCTCTGACTGTCTGGCTGTCTGTCTGGCTGGAAAATTGCGCTAAGACATATATATATATATATATATATATATATATATATATATATATATATATATATATATATATATAACGCAACACATTACGATGGGGGCGTTCAAAAGGCTTCACGGCCTACATCTAGGCTCTCAACTACTACTACTACTACTACTACTACTACTACTACTACTACTACCACCAAAATTATGATCTGTCCCTTGCCATATTTTGAAGTTTACTTGTTTATTTTTATTTTTCTAGTTAGCTGTGTAAATAGCCATGTCAAGGCAGGAAGTTTACTTGCATCAAGCGATGAACAACCACAAAGAGCACACACAAACTGATTCAAAATTAAGTATATGATCAGATATAACAAACTATGTGTAAAGACAGCCCATGGTTATATTAGCGTTATAAATTAACATATAGGCTTACTGACCTTATTTCAAGAAACACCATTCATAATGATCAACACTACAGATCTAAATAAAAATACGAGAGAAGGGTAACCTGCTTTACCTTCGATGTCATGCACAAATCCTTCGATGAACTTTTCGTAGCCTTTCCCTTTCTTTCTGCTGGGCATGTTGGCAACATCACTTGCCTATACTTCCCCATTTCCATGTGAGAATGGAGGCACATGAAGGAGATTTCCACTCCATGTACTGGTACTGGTGCTGGCCATAGAAGACGCCATTAAATTTGCGGACCTCGTCTCGTTTTGAAAACCGGAAGTATCTCGCGTGAATAATGTCCATTGTTGAGTGAGGAGGAAACAACTTCATTTTCGCCTTTGGTATCAATTCTTGCCTTTGTGCCTTTTACCTCTCCATTTTTTGTGCCTGCGCTCTTTCATCACAACAACGAGTGTGGCGATGAAAGATCTTCTCCCTGCAGTCTTCACTCAAGATGGTATTGTGTATGAAGAACATGGGTCTGTTAGCTCGAGATGTGAGAATGAAGAGGTTTGTTTTTGAATACTGGAAATTAGCTGAGCCGAAATGACGCACGCACGCACGCACGCGCTCACGCACACACACACACACACACACACACACACACACACACACACACACGCGCGCGCGCTCACAGAGCCAGAGAGACTGACAGACTTGCCGACATACACACAACAGACACACAGAGATACACAGACTGACACACGGAAAAACGCACACATGGAAACACAGACACATAGACAGACATATGAACAGATGGAAACGATAAGACTCTGAAACTTACAGTACGTTTCAAGGTCAAACCTCTTCAGTTAGAAAGGTGATAATCAGTGCATGCATGACGCGGGAGTGGAGCGGTTTGGGTAAAGCCAGAATGTACTGGGATGAAATCAGTGGATCATTCAGAGCTGTCATTTCAGCATCTTCGGGTCGACGGGTTGAAGTTCGGATGTGTGAATGCACCTGTAAGAAAATCAGGTATAAGCTAAAGTATGGAGGACGGACAGAAGTACTCACAATGGATGCACTAGCAAGAAAATTAATGAAGAATAAATAATTTTCTGTCTCTCAGACTGTCTGCCTGACTGTCAGTCAGTCAGTCAGTCAGTCAGTCTGTCTGTCTGCCTGTCTGTCTGTGTGTCTGTCTGTCTGTCTGTCCGTCTGTCCGTCTGTCAGTCTGTCTGTGTACATTTCGTTCTGTCCGTTTACATGTCTATCTGTGTGTCTGTTTGTCTCTGTCTGTCTGTCTGTCTGTCTGTCTGTCTGTCTGTCTGTCTGTCTGTCTGTCTGCCTTTCTGTGTGTCTGTCTGTTTGTCTCTATCTGTCTGTCTGTCTGTCTGTCTGTCTGTCTGTCTGTCTGTCTGTCTGTCTG
>JAWQFJ010003378.1:0-7500 GCA_034096865.1 Theodoxus fluviatilis | reverse complement strand
CTCGGCCCTGTTCGCTCTGAAATAAATTCTGTCTTCTGGGCAATTCATCTTTATGGGCAAACCCTTTCCGAAGGAAATGGCGCAGATTCGTGTTGCCTTATGCTTGTGTTTGTGTGGAACATTAAAATGTTGGGAAGCCGTGACACTTGCCATACCACGCTACCTTTGGTAGTGGTGGTCTCTCATAGTTTCATCCACTCCCAAGAATAGATCGCACGGCTAATGAACCGATTCAAATTCCCTGACTGTCAACGAGAATGCTATGCTTGTCTCCCTGCAAGGAAGCTGCCGAGGCTGCTGTCGTGTCCTCACGGAATGGCGGCTTTTTCTCTCTCTGATCATGGCACAGTGCCGGATCGAGGCACTGATGAACACGCTGCGTCCCGTTTTACCCTTCAAAAGGCCGCACGGTCACGAATCTGCATTGGAGGAGATGAAGGAATTCCCGCAAGCATGCAAACAGAGCGAATCTCATCTGCAACTCCGGTGCTAGACAAAAGTCAGTTGCCATGCCAGCTTCTTTCGCGTTATCTGCCGCATTCACGCAGAGGGCGATTGTGCTGATGTTTTATCTCCACACTGGCTCTCCTTCCACCGCTAACAAGCCAGCTTTGTACCGCCTTCTCTAATCCCAGGATGTGATGTTCCTGACGAGCTCTTGCTCAGGACGCAGTTTGCCCAGAGAATGAGGCACAGGCTGCTTTTTTAATTCAAAGGCAGTCTGCGTCTTAAAATTGATCATCACGGATTGCCGGCGTAGGATCAAAGGCAAACTATTGAAAAGTTCGCACGCTTCGTTTCATCGAGCGAATAGCACATCCGTACAACCTCGTACAAAAAACCTCGCGCATGATGTGGGAAGGGAGACTCAAACCAAAAGTAAGAAGCAATACTGTAAGTGGAAATCCCCCAAAAGACCATCCCTTTCTGCAGCTTAAGAATGGATTATTACGAGCACGCAAGAAATCGCTATTGTTTTCAGCTACTCAGGACTTCCCATCACCACGCACGCAATACTGTAATTACGACTTTTGTCTCGGCTTTGAGAAAGGGTGTGCGTTATTCACGGCGACATTTCTGCTGGCCGGATATCGCTTACAGGAACAAAAGTTGGCGTCATTTCAGGTTTTCCAGGAGCCTAGGGCGACTGGCTGCATGGTAAGCGAAGCAAAGGTGCGAAAGCAACACGGTAAGCCAGGGCTCGGGGTAAATGGCGGCACTGTCTGCAGCGCGAGGAATGGCAGGTCTGCCCACGCCGACTCCTACGTGTGTTTTTATGCATAGGCAGGTCGAGTGGAAGAAGACGCGGCTGGTCTTTTCATGCCCTCACGGCAAAGAGCGCGTCGATGAGCCAAAGGGAGACAACGCATGGATGAAGGCAGGAAGCCGCTAGCAGCGCTCACCCCGCCACTCCAGCAAGAAAAGGAAGAGCTGCCTCAGCGGCTGGAGGCAAGGGCAAGCAGTGCCGTGCAAAGCCGCCATTTTGTGTTGGTCGGTGCAACCCGCACGAGTGTTAGCTTGGGCACGCATATGTGCATGTGGAGACGCCCTAAAAGTCAGACAAATATACAATCAAACTGGTGGACAGGCAAACGCACAGTGGACATATGCAAGAAAGATGAAGGAAAGATAAATGGAGAGGGAGGGAGAAAGCGAGTAAGAGAGAGAGAGAGAGAGAGACAGAGAGAGAGAGACAGAGACAGAGACAGAGACAGAGACAGAGAGAGACAGAGACAGAGACAGAGACAGAGAGACAGAAAGAGACAGAGAGAGAACTGAACTGAACTGGTTTATGAGGCCATCGGCCCATTGTATATACATGCATGTGAACATTATGTTTACATCAAGCGCCTGATAAATGTTGATAATGTATTGAACAATAATTATAAATGTATCATTTTTGTACCAACTGATTCATAGTTGCTTGTACAACCCAGCAAACGCATCTATTCGTTTAATTTTTGTTCCCGTAATCTAAAGGCATAAAATATGTACATAGCTACTGATCTTGTCATTATGTCATTAGCCCCCTGCATAAGACACTGACATACATTACCATACTTTCTCTTATTTAAATACCGCTCTATGTATTTTTCCTTTAGTTGCTGGTATGCGGGACATGACAACAGAAAGTGTTCCTCGTTCTCTATTTCTTCGCAAAATGGACATTTTACGTCTTGTTCACTTCCCAACAATTTGTTAATACCCAGTTCATTTATTTCAAACCGGAATCGAATAAACACATCTCTAATTTTTTATATCCAATGTGTTCAAATACTTTTCTAAACCAAAACTTAGCTTAATAGATGAAAACCACCTGTACCTGTCGCTACTGGTATTTTTACCACTCCAGTCTTGGAGATAACAATCTTTCATCCTCTGTTTTAGTTGCAGCATGAAACGTTTCTCGTCTGCAACTTGTCCGTTCATCCACACATATCCGAAGCCGAGTTGAAACAGACAGCACTTCACCTTTTCTGTCCAGTTTCGACCTTCTTTAATGTGGGAGTTCAGGAGCATCATAAGTGCTTGCTTTGGGAGTCTACTTTCTCCCATGTTGAATAGTTTCAGCCAATACTTTATAACTCTGATGCACTATTTACTGAAATTGATAGCCTCCAAGATCTCCATAGACCATGTGATTTGGAGTTCTCCAGTCTAGTCCCAAGACCGTTTTGCATATAAAAGGAGAGAGAGACTGACAGAGAGAGACAGAGAGAGACAGAGAGAGACAGCGAGAGACAGAGAATCAGAGAGTCAGAAAGATTCAGAGACAGAGAGGTAAAGAGACAGAAAGGTAGGGAGACAGAGAGAGAGAGAGAGGTAGAGAGAGAGAGAGAGAGAGAGAGAGAGAGAGAGATAAAGTGGGAGAGAGAGAGAGACAGAGAGAGACAGAGAGAGAAGAGAGAGAGGAGAGAGAGAGAGAAAAGATTGAAACAGAAGAGAGGGAGGAGAGAGAGATAGAGAGAGAGAGACAGAGAGAGACAAAGAGAGAGACAGACAGACAGACAGAGAAAGAGAGAGAAAGAGAAACAGAGACAGAGAGACACATATAGATACTGAGAGACACAGACATACAGAGAGACAGAGACAGAGAGAGAGGCAGACAGACAGACAAACAGACACAGAGAAACACAAAGAGACAGAGAGATAGAGAGAGGCAGAGAGAGAGAGAGACAGAGAGAGAGAGAGAGAGGGAGGGAGGGAGGGAGGGAGGGAGGGAGGGAGGGAGGGAGGGAGGGAGGGAGGGAGGGAGGGAGGAAGGGAGAGAGAGACGGAGAGAGAAAGAGAGAGAGGGAGAGATAGAGGTACAGACAGTCAGACAGAATAACAGACATATAGACACAAAGATAGGCACACAGACAGACAGACAGACAGACAGACTGACTGACTGACTGACTGACTGACTGACTGACTGACTGACTGACTGACTGACTGACTGACTGACTGATTGACTGACTGACGGACGGACGGACGAACGAACCTAAGGACGGACGGACCTATGGACGAACGGGCGGACAGACGGACGGACGGACCTACGGACGGACGAACGGACGGACGGACGGACGGACAGGGAGACAGAAAGAGATAGTGACGGCGACAAAGAGAGAGAGATAGTGACGGCGACAACGAGAGAGAGATAGTGACGGAGACAAAGAGAGAGAGATAATGATGGCGACAAAAAAAGAAGAGAGAGAGAGAGAAAGAGAGAAAGAGAGAGAGAGAAAGAGAGAGAGAGAAAGAAAGAGAGAGAGAGAGAGAGAGAGAGAGACTTCTTCAGACTTCCCTTTATTTCGGCCGACGACCCATCAAAAGAATAAAAGTTACATTAGTAATGGTTCAATAAGCACGTGTTAAAAGAGTAGCAATATATATTAGTAGGCTGACACATGCAATAAAAGCGATTATACTGTATATCGAACAGGGACAAAACTTGTTGAGGTTTTTTGTTTTTGTTTGTGCTATAATGAATTAGTGATTGTATACACATTATTTATCCGAGTAATATCTACACAAATGTATGTACACAACTTACAGACAATGTTATATACAGACAAGAAGCAGAAATTTAGTGTTACATATTTGCCAAGTCTAAAATTTCCTCAACCTTTTGGCTTCGTAGTTTGAGAGTCTAAAATATATACATTGCAACATCTCTCGTTTTTGTGGTATCATTACTTTTGAGAAGAGTTTCCAGCTTTATATATGTACTCCCATTTGTGTGTTTTTCGATATATTTCTTTCGAAGATCATTGTAGTTATTGCAATGGAACATGAAATGTTCTTCATTTTCTACTTCATTATTACATAATGGACAAAGGTTATTAAAATTATCATCTGCCCGATATCGCTTATTTATTTTTAAGTCACACAGTCCTAATCTGAATCTAATGAAGACATCTCTGAACTTTTTGATAGTGATATCATTCAAATAACGTTCACATTCTAGTCTACTTTTGTATTTCCTGTACATCAGGAATCGTTCGCTACTGTTCAACGTGGAAAACCAATCCTGGTAGAAGCAATCTCTTAGTCTTTGTCGAAGAGTTTTCAGGAAGACCTTCTCACTTGCAGTGCCACCATTTACCCAAATATATGCAAAGCCAGTTTTCGACAGAAGCTCCTTCACATGATTTGACCATTTTGTCTGCATGTTGCAGAAGTCATCATGAGATATGCTTGCTTTGGTAGCCTGTCTACTGGCATCTTGCATAATCTTAACCAGTATTTTACAGTTCTAATGGCAGCATGTATAAAATAAAGAGTGTCTCCCTGTCTCTCCATATACCATAGTGTTGGGAGATCTTGCGTCTACATTCGGGAATCGCTTACAGACAAACATATGTGCTTTTTCTACACTATTATGGCTCTTGAATCCCCAGAGTTCTGAACCGTAAAGTAAGGACGGTAGTATCTGAGCATCGAATCGTTTAAAGAATACATATGTGTTCAGGCTACGAATACGCCACATAGTTTTCAATAGGTGTATAGTTTTCTTCTTAGCTTTGACAGCCTGACTTTCGATAGCTGTATTATTGCATGGACAGTCTTGTGGTAAAGACAAATCCCAAATATTTGTAAGAATTAACCACTTCCAGTGCTCTACTGCTGAGCCTCCATCTTTCACCTTTTGCCAGATGACCTCTTCGCCGAAAAACCATTGCCTTGGTTTTGTCTATGTTAATTGTTAAGCCAAGTGCTCTGGACACCTCCTGTAGATTGTCAATTTGGCACTGTAGTCCGGATGGAGTGGTTGACAAGAGCTCTATGTCATCAGCAAACAGAAGGAAGTAGAGTTCTGGCCCACCAGGTAACATCTGTATCCCATGTTTTCCGTGTTCGCGTACATAATCAGCCACTTTCGAGATGCACAGTGAAAATATTGTCGCGCTCTCAGTTGCACCTTGCTTTACGCCGACTGGACATTCGAATAACTCTGATAACATCGAGCTTCACCTGACACATGCTTGTACGTTTGCATACATGGCTTTGATCATGTTTACGAATTTGGTCGATACTCCTACTTCCTCAAGGATCTGCCAAAGTAGCGTATGATTTACAGAGTCAAATGCTTTACTGTAGTCAACAAAAACAGAATAAAGCTTTCCTCTCCCACCACCATAAACATGTTTGACCGCTATGGAATAAAGTGTAAACATGTGATCTATTGTTGAGTGGTCCCATCGGAATCCCGCTTGTTCTGTACCAAATTTATTGTTCCCTTCTGCTCATTTCGGGAGACGCCTGGTTAAAATTGAGGAACATACTTTACTCATTGTGCAAAGTAAGGATATACCTCTGTAGTTTTTGGGGTCTAGATTATCCCCTGCTTTTAAGATCGGTATCAACATGGCTTGGCTCCAGATTTTCGGAAAATACAGTTTTTCATACATAGAACGGAATAGTTTAAAAAAGAAGGGTAGCATTTGACTGCAAGCTATTTTGAGGTAGTCTCCAGGTATTTCATCTAACCCTGGTGTCTTTTGGGGACTGAGGTTTCTTATTCCAAGAGAAACATCTTCTCTTGTAATTTCGGCATCAAGTTCCTCAATGACTACTTTTTATTTTGTGTTATATCAGGGGAAGTCACCATAGCAGGTTCTGTTACTTGTTGAAATAGATTTTGGAAGTAGTTCCTCCACGTTTCTACTGCAATTGCAGGCTGCGGCCCTCTCTTGAAGGTAAGCTGCTGAATTGTTAAACAGAACGAATGAGAGTTGTTTTTGTTTTTGATTAGTAACTGATTTGTTCTTGATTTAAATTCTTTTTTTTTCTTCTCGAATGGTCTGTTTGTATTCATATCCGAGTTGAATATACCTATCTCTGTCCGTTTTAATCATTGTATTTCTGTACATGTATAGATGTCTTATGGCTGCTATCTTTGCTTCTTTGCAGTCTATGTCATACCATTTGGAACCAGACTGAATATGAGAGGAATTTGATTTTATGGTGCGTCGCATGCATTCTGCCTTTGATACCATTTCTTGTGTAGCAACTTGCACAGCTAATTCTATATCGGTATCTATGGTGTCACATGCAAGCAGTTCTTATCTTGAGCTGAAATTCTGGTGTATTTAGTTCGCTTATGAGCTCTTGAACTTTGTCCTCATCCCAAATTATTCTGTTGTTGTTTCTGGATAGACATGTTTAGGTCTATTTTGCTTTGTACCTAACTTAATTTCTCTTGGCATATGATCGGAGATAATTTGGCTGCCTACTTGAAAAGAAACCTCGTGGTGAAATCTGTCTAGACACCAGGCAGTAATCAATAACGCTTTCCCCATGGTGAGACAGATGGGTAAACTTTCCCTCTTTGTCACTCGTTACGCTTCTATTTATAATGAACAGATAATTTTTTTACACAGATTAATAAGGATTTCACCGAGTTTGTTTTTTGTTTTATCTTGGGATGCTATCTATGCTTTTATGGATACTTTGGTTAGGATGCATATTTACTCCTAAAACATTATCAGTTTCATCATCTTCACCACCATCTCTATTTACATTCCAGTTTCCTGTCCTGGCATCGAGGTCACCACAAATTAATATGTCAGAATCTGGATGCATTTCTTGTACACATAAAAGTTCATCTTCCAACACTATGATATTGCATTTTATGTTTTTTCCAATGTAATAGGGAGAGTCTATTGCAGAAAAAGATAAGATCTTTTTGTCCATAGTTAAGAAATCTAAGTATTGCCAAATTATCCATTTCACTTTGGATTTGTGAAACTATATGACGTGTTATTTTTCACTGCTACCAGTATGCCTCCAGACCTTCTACCATGATGTGATAATTTCTTAGCCGGGATATGAAAAACTACATGCTGATTGAAGTGGGCGGAAAATTCAAAATTATCTGCAGTAAATGTCTCTATCAGACAGCATACATTAAAAGGTATAATATATTGCAGAAACTCTGCTTCACTCAGTCTGGAGACGAAACCTTCTATGTTCCAGCACACAATGCGAAAGTTTTTATGAACACTTCTTGATACA
>JAWQFJ010003376.1:0-13369 GCA_034096865.1 Theodoxus fluviatilis | reverse complement strand
TTGGTAGACTGTCCTTAACGCTCGCGAGTAGGCGATGCGTTGTGTTTAGTCCTTGGTGGACTGAGTTTGACTGACTGCTGTATCGGTCAACTCGATAACGCTGCTGCGTTAGGTCTAGCTGCTAGGCGAGGGTGAAAGTCCCTGTCTCTCTAGACTTTCGAATTGTGCGAGACAATTCGGGCACGGAGGCCCTGTCGTGCTGGAGGAGATGAGTTAACGCTAGCACCTCACGTGGCAGCTCGCCATGGGAACGTGCTCAGCCTTTGTCTGCAAGTTGTGCAGTGGGGACACCACGGAGGGTGATCTGGTTTGCTTGCCGAACGCTACGCTCCATGGTGGGTCTGGAGGATTTCAACGGTCTTGGATTTAGGAGCTTGACCCGCCAGGCTGACGAGCACCAAGCGTCGTCTGCCGGGGAGCCACAACGCTGAGGAGTACCGGAGTGCTCTCTCGCTGACCACGACGGAGAAGCGCCTGGGGGGCGCGTTCTCGCTCTTTCTACCCGAGTACTCGTTCGAGAATCGTCGCTCACGAGACTGGTCCTAGCGAGCAGGCTAGCAAACTTTGTGACTTTCTTCGTGCAGGATTGAAAGTGTAGGGTAGTGTCGTGTGTTGTGTTGTGCGTGTGAAGTGTATTCTTGGATTACAAGTACGGGACGACGGTCGTACGGTAAGATACACGATACTCTTTCTCCACTGTCCTGTGTGGACTCTCATTCATGTTTAACGCGGTTTGGACTGCTAATGAGGGAGAAGAGGGGGTTGCGTCGGAGACGCTGAGACTGAACTTTGACTTATTCTCATTTGGGAGAAGTGGACTGGTCGGAACTGTACTTGCTGACATTGCGTGACGTCACTGCTGGGAGAGTCGACGTCGGTGCGAGGGGGTACAGGCCAAGGGAAAAAGGGGGTAGTCCTTCCCAGAAGCTGAGGGGGTTGACCCAGCGGGGCGTATGGAGTGTTTTGCTAACGTTTTACGCTAGGGTTGTTGGCGGGGACGGTTTGCCCCTGTGTTTTGTGTTGTGAGATTTTTGTGGTGGGTTTATCGAGTGACTGTGTGTCATTTTGACAGCGCTGGGAGCGCGGTCATTTTTCCTTGGTGGGAGTTTTGGCATTTGTTGCCGTGGGTGGTTGTTTGACCCACTGCCTCGCAGTTTGGCGAGGGGGAGTGTCTGGTGTATGATAGTTAAGGTTCATTCATTGTATATGCTTTCAGTGGGGAGGGCGACAGAGGGACATGCCTCCACTTGTGAAAGCGTATGTGTTTCCTGTGTGGAATGTTTAGTGCTGTGCGCCTGCGTGGTGGTGCCTGCATGAATGAGTGAACTATCGTACGTCGTGAGTCAGGGAGTGTCTGGGCGCCTGGTGTTTCTCCAGGGGATCCGCAGGTGTCTTCATGGCTCAGTTGGAACCCGCCTAACGGTCTCTGGAGGGCACTGGGGTAACCAGCGCACTTATGTGTAGCGAGAGTGTGCGCGCCTGACTGTGGGGGTGACTGGGGTTCACCTGTCGTGTGTCGGGAGGAGGTAGTGGGGCGCTTCGCCGCTTCCCTGGGTTGCGGAGGGTGCTCACGGTCTATTTGAGACTCGCCCGATGTTTCTCTGGGGGGTGTGCGGGGTGACCCAGCACGCCTGCTGGGAGCGAGTGCGTGTAACCCCGTGAGAGGGGGTGGTGCGTGGCTGTGATGTCATGCGAGCGTGTGCGAGACAGGGAGCTGGTTGCTTCACGTTTTCTGAGGAGTCTGCGGGGTGTTGCGTCCCTAGAGGTCGCAACATTGAGGCATCCGTCTTCCCGTTCTCTCTCCCTTTGAGGCGTGGGGTTTGCCCAGTGCCTCTGTCTGCGCCAGCGTGTCTTAGGTTATGTATGTACGAGGGTGCGAGTCCCTGTACGTGTGAACTCGTGGGAGTGTTTGTTATGTGATTTGTATATCCCGTGTGGTATGCTCGTGGAGAGCTATGTATGTACGAGGGTGCGAGTCCCTGTACGTGTGAACTCGTGGGAGTTGGTTGTGATGTGATTTGTATATATCACGTGGGGTATGCTCGAGGAGAGCTACCGTGTATGTATGAGGGTGTGAGTCCCTATCTATATATATATTTCCCATGGGGGAGATAGCCGTGTGTATGAGGGTGTGAGTCCCTGTACATTATCCTCGAGGGTGGATATATAGTATACTTGTGATTGTTATCACGTTTGGCATGCTTAGGTAAGCTGCCTGTCATGTATGAGGGTGCGAGTCCTTATACATTACCCATTAGGGGGTGGTTATATAGTATACTTGTGATTGTTATCACTGTTGGCATGTTTAGGTAAGCTGCCTGTCATGTATGAGGGTGCGAGTCCCTATACATTACCCGTTGGAGGGTGGTTTATTCATGTATGAGGGTGAGAGTCCCTATACATTACCCGTTGGAGGGTGGTTTGTTCATGTATGAGGGTGAGAGTCCCTATACATTATCCTTTGGGGGGTGGTTTGTCAAGTGATTTGGTATCACGTCAGATACGCTGTGGAGAGCTACCTGTGGCGTACGTGGGTGAGAGTCCCTGTATGTTACCCATTGGAGTGTTTCATTGAAATGTGATTTGTTCTATCACGTTAGGCATTACTTGTGGTAATCTTGCCTGGTTGTGTACGAGGGTGCCAGTCCCTGTACGGTTATCCACTCGGAGGTGGTTGTGTTTTGAGAGAGCGACAACGCTCGGGCGATCGAGGTTCGCCCTAGCGTTGTCCTCCATATTGACCTCACTTTGTTGACATTTCACCACCTCGTTGACATTGTTGTTTGTCATGGTCTTTTCCACTTGTGTCCCGAGCACTGCTGTGGCTCGGGCATATTGTTGATTAAATTTGTTTTGTTTTACTTTATCCTGCCCTCAGTGTCATTCCTTGCTGGTTGTCATTTATTTTAGTGTTTCTCAAGTTATGGTGGTGAGGTTTGATATGCAAACCTCCTCTAGTTTGCAAACTTTCTTCAATCGGTAATTCCATCATTCCTTTTGGGAGAGGGTGCAAATCAAATAGAGGGAATAACCGCGACACTGTGTGTCTGTCTGTCTGTCTGTCTGTCTGTCTGTCTGTCTCTCCTCTACTCCCGCTTTCGTTCTGCATTATTCCCAGACTAAACTATCCTTTCTCAGTTTTGGCATCGACATCAACAACTTGTCTACTGTAACTTTCGTCTTTTTCTTCACCACAGCCGCCCCCACATTCGCCGTCGCCGCAGCAGCCACCACCACCACCAACACCATTACCACCACCACAAAAACCACCACCACCACCACTATCACCATCACCACATCCTCCTCCTCCTCCTCCTCCTCCTCCTCCTCCTCCTCCTCCTCCTCCTCCTCCTCCTCCTCATCATCATCATCATCATCGTAAAAAAAAATTAATCGATTCTCCTTCACTTTCCCCTTCCGCACACCCATCCCCCGTCTCCTCCTCCGAATCCTGTTCCGATTCTTGCTCCTCATCACCATCACCCGCACCACAACAACCACCAACAGCATAATCACAACAACCATCACCATCAGCACCAACTCAACAATCATTCTCATCATCATCATCATCATCATCATCATCATCATCATCATCATCATCATCATCATCATCATCATCATCATCATCATCATCATCATCATCATCATCATCATCATCATCATTGTCATCGTCATCGTCATCGTCATCATCATCATCATCATCCCTATTTTAGTCATACCAGTCAGTGCACCCAAACGACGTATAATCAGTAACGTACGCCTAGTACACGTCACAATACGTTACCATCCACGTGACTGCTCCTCCACACAGCTGTAAGGTGTATATGTGGTCACTGGGGGAGGAGTGTCCGCGTCCTTGGTCCAGCCTCTTCCCTCCAGTCTCCATCTGTCTCCATCTCCAACCACCAGAATGGTCGCTGCTTGGACGTCGTGGTCAGAAATTCTCTCTCCACTGCCGCAGGTCTGGAGAGACTGCAGGGAGGCCAGGCCAACCTCACAGTGGTCTCCTGTGTCAGATCTCCACACATTACAACTGACGGTCCAGTAGTGGAGGGCGGGCTGGGCCAGGTCCACAGAGCCACACGTGCCGAGAAAGGCGAAGGGCCGAGGACCAGACTGTCCAGTGCCACCAGACTGAGGACGGGCTTCGTTGGTCAGTGTCATGCCCTCCAGTGTGCATCCAGCACTGCACCGACCTGGCTCCGGCTGGAACTCTGGAGCTGCAACAACCACGGACATAGACAGGTCAAAGTTCAAACAACGACTGTATTAGACAAACACAGGATTTGAGTACTAGTGACACATTTAGCTTATTCGTGTACAGAAAACGAGTAAAAAAAAACTGTTATTTCACACGTTGCTTAACAAAATAATTATTATAATACAGCACATGAAGCGCATTTGTGTTTACACATACCTTTTTAGTCGCTATCAGAATTGTGTTTGTCCCAATGTATGCCTCGCTATTACGATCTAAATAACAAGGTAGGCTGACGCAGTGACTACGTCAGGAAGTCCAAGCAGTCTGCATGACACACTCCAGTCTAGACAGGCTGACTGCCTCCACAGGACTCTGTCTGCCACTCACTCAGTATGGTCGGTGACGTCACAGATGGTGTGGAGGGGACGCCAGCGCTCTGTGACGTCACTGTAACAACAAAGGAAGAAAACCTAAGGACAACTCTATACTGTGAGTTCAAAAGTGGTCGAATCCTGTGCTTCTATTATTGCAACAGTTTCTTGGCTTTGTTGGTGTGGAAAAACCGCCCTGCTTGCAGCAATTCAAAGCTGTTTTCCTCTGTTCCAGACACACTTTGAATGACCTTTGGACAGATTTTCTTGATACAATCCAAACATGACTGAAGACAGATATCTGAAGTAGCGAAGCTAAATCATTAGAGTGACGTCAACATGTAGTTGTGTTGTATTTACCTGATTTCGCTTGTTTCGGTTGAAGCTTTGCTGTTATTACGTCACGTGACTGCGATCTCACTGCAAATATAATGTAAAACTGCATCATATAACTGCATAGTAAATAACTATGTAGACACCAGTCACACAAGACCATGGAGATAACAGGAACTCTCCAACACAGCACTGCTGCCCTGAGTACAGAGCAGGCCTACGGATGACTGGAGACAGTCCCAGGGAACTGCTGTACACACACGCTGCAAGGGAGGGACAGCTGGCACGTCTGGACACTGGCTACACTGCACACTGACACACGTGACGTACTGGGCGTCCAGCTCTCATCAAACTCCACCACTGCTGAACATCTTCCACGGCTACTGGAAGACTGCTTGAGAAGTACCACAAGGCGGTGGCATGTCAACATCTGAGTGTCATGGATGATATAAACTGACAGTGCTATAATTCCTCTTACACGTTCAAGAGTACTCACATATTCTGGCACAAATGCGGTGATACCATCTGCAATTTCGACAGTTCACTCTCACTAGTATTCACGAGCCATCGTTTCATGCAACATACAGTCTGAGAGAAAAACGCGCTAAATTGAGAAATTCACAAGTAAAATTTCAAAGTTCTGTCTGTCATTTCACAAATCGTATGAGCCATTTTAAGACAGATGGCCAACACTGTGCTGAAGAAGAAGCTACACAAGTTCTCAAACATTCCCCTGTGAGATACAATTTTCATGTGTGAATAGTTGAGGTGGATGGAATTTTATGGCCTATTAGCCTTCATGGGTTGTGTAAGGCCAATGACCCCAAAATTCACAATAACTTAGAGTAAGTTCGAGTCAAGTCACGATGTCCCCAGTTATTAACCTCTTACGAATTGCATAGGGGGCAGAGTAGTTGAGGAAAGTTTTGAAAAGAATATTTGTTCAAATCCTTTCCCTTGCATGTGATGCAATGCAGGGCACTCCTTACCTGGTGGCTTGTTGTCAGGCTTGTTTTGCAGCATCTTCTCCACATCCTCCCTGTTCTTCAACTCCTCAGGCTTCTCCCACACCGAGGTGCGCTGGCTGGGGTTGTAGAAGAAGACCCTGCCATCTCCAGTCCACACCACACACCTGCAACCCAAGGGTCAGGATGTTGCACAGATGAGCCTTGTCAACTGCTAAAGTACTTAATGAAATACACAACATTTGATTCAGTGCCCACAAATTCATGCAATCCCCCTCAAAAAGGCTCAGTTAATGAATGAGGCCCCCATGGAGAGGAGGGCAGACTAGGCAGTGAGACTGCTGTGCAGGCTCAAGCACCCCCTGGCCAAAAAGCATTTGATTTTCTTCTCTGATGAGAAGAATTTCTGCCAGGATCAGACAGGGAGCAGAAGGAATGATCATTGACTGTGTTCTGACTGATGACGTGCCAATTGTCACGTCAACAAAGTTTCCAGCTTCCGTTATGGTATGAGGGCGACATCATGCCTCTATTCTTCTTTGAGGAGGATGGATGGATGGAGTTTTACGGCTTATCAGCCTTATAAGGCTATGTAAGGCCATTCTCTGCGATAACCTAGCAAGAGTAAGAACAGTCAAGTTACTATGTCCCAACTCATTCTCCTCTTTGGTGGGTCAATTCTTGTAACCCCCAACCCACAGAGGGATCTTTGAGGAGGGCCTGAGGGTTAATGTTAATGCCTACATCCATGTGATGGACATTGTTGTCAAGCCATGGATAGAGGAGATTGCTGGAGATCTTCATAATGTGTTTTAACAGGCTGATGCACCTACCCACAATGCCAACAAGACCCAGGCATGGTTGAAGGAAAACCTTAAGGAGTTCTGGTCAATGAAAATCTGGCCCCAAAGCTCCCCTGACAGCAATCCATGTGACTATTTCTTTGGGGCGTTTGTGAGAGGGAAGTCAACAAACATCCTCACAACACCAAAGAATTCCTCAAGGGCAAAATCACCAAGGTCATGGCAAATTGAACAAGACAATGGTAGCCAATGCCTGCCGACAGATCCGCAGCAGAATTGTACATGTTATGGAGGCTGAGAGTGGATTCATTGAGTGAGCCCTATACTTTAAGAAATTTAAACTAATTTCTATGTTTTCTTGACATACTTACCAGTAGACAACTCATAGGTATATGACCTTTCACCTCGAAAAAAGATTTGCCAAAATCTTCCCACCCACGTGGCCACCCATATAAGCCAATGAAATGGCTTCCTCCATAGCGTCATGGCCAGTGAAAGGGAGGCAACTCTCACCATTTCCCGCACATGCGCCTAGATACCATGGTTTTGGCCACGTGCCCTCACTTTCGACAACACACTGAGAACTCGTGAAGATGCACAAAAAATGGGGAGGAGGGTGGGAAATTAATGTTGTCTACTGGTAAGTATGTCAAGAAAACATAGAAATTAGTTTAAATTTCTTAAAGTTTTCTATCCATACTGACCAGTAGACAACTCATAGGTATGATTACCCCAGCGGGAGGCGGGTTGTGCATCCACGCAACAGAACTGCCGACTACTCACCACTCAAAGGCGAACAGCCGAACCCGCCACAACCAACTTGTTGATGCCAAAGGTGTCATCCAGACGACGGACGCGAACGTCGCGCAGGTAGTGATGCGTGAAAACGCAGTCACTGCACCAGAACGCCGCCCTCATGAGATGAGCCAGCGATACATTCTTGGCAAAAGCCACAGAGGTCGCCACTTTGCGAATCTCATGAGTCCTGGATGCACCAACCGGAGGCAGAAGGCTCGCATTCCGATACGCATCCGTGATCAAAAGACGAATCCAGGAGGAAATGGATGTCTTCGATATCTCGCCGTGACCAATTTTCAATGGGAGAAAAAGCCTACGTCGGCGAAAACGACGAGACTGAGTCCTGGCCAAGTAAACTTTCAGTGCACGGACCGGACAGTTGACACAGTCAGGCTCGTTCGGATCGACGATACAAGAGAGACTCTTAATCTCAATACTCTGACAGTCGGAAAGAGCACTCTGATTCTTGCAACGAAACTCCGGAAGGAAAGAAAGTACGCATGAAGAATCTCTGTCGGAAAACTCGATGTCCGACGGGAGACCACTCAAAGCGTGAACATCACTGATGCGACGCGCACAAGCAAGCATGACTAAAAAGACTGTCTTTTGAGTCAGACGCTTTAAGGAAGAAGACTCTAACGGTTCGAATTCTGCCTTAGAAAGGAAATCTAGAATCATAAACACATCCCACAGCGGGGAGAAATCTGCCGACGCGGAAACTCGTTTTTGATCCCATCTAAGACTTGCTTAATCGTGGGATCTTCTGACAAGAAAGACACGTCAACGCCACGCGAGGCCTTGATCGTGTTGGCGATCGCAGAGCGGTAGTTACAGAGAGAGGCGTGAGACAGAGAACGAGTGTGGAACAGATGCGAGAGGAAATCCGCCACGTGCCGCACCGAAGGCCGGAGAGGGTCAACTGAATGACGCCGAGCCTTACAGAACTGCACCCAGACGGCCCACTTAGCATTATAATTCCTATTCGTGCTCTCGCGTCGATTGCGCAACGCAAGCTCAACAGACATGCGAGAGATACCGCGCCTCTTCAAACCGTGGGAGATAGTAGCCACACGGTCCGTCACCTCATAGGAGCGAGTAGAGCGCTGAACCACTGTGTTCGCACCCACAGGAGTGCAGGACGGATGAGAACGACGAGCAGAGCGACTGCTAGCACGATCCAAAGATGCCAAAGGAGCATAAGCGCCGCCAGCCATAGGCGCAGCAGGCCGACTACCCCTGGTACCAGTCGAACCCGTCAACGTGGCAGGACCATGTACTTGGTCATTCCTAACCGAGTCGACATCCGAGGCTACCTGAGTGCCCAAGGAGTCAGCGACGGTGACGAGGAGCACAGGAGAAGAAGAAGGAAGTACACTAGTACCCGGACGCCGAGTTCTAACACCCCCAACGTGGCAGTCGGAAACGGTTACACCGGAACACGTTGGTTGAGGCGACAACCGGGGCATGAAACATATCCCACCGGGACAGTCACATAACGGCACATAAGGACTGGGGGAGAGAAAAAGACCGTCTACACTTGGAGAGTGAACAGACTGGTCAAAGGGGGAAACCAGCCCTCCATGGCTATCCGCCACCCCGCCCTGTCCCATAACAACAGATGCACCCGAGAGAGAAGTTCCACCCGAGTGAGGAAGGGACAAAGGCCAGGTAGCTGGCAGCGGGAGGGCTCTATTGAAAGGGCTCCTGAGAGCGCTTCCAAAAAGCCCTACCCCTACCGCCGCGTTTGCCAGAACCACGTCCTGAGGTCGCTCGGCCACGAGACGGAGGACCAACAGCACCGCCACCCGCGGCTTGGGACAGCATGGGTGGAGGGAACGCAGGAGGAGGAGCGGAAACACCAGCCCGTGGAACCGACGCACCCGAAGTGGAAGTCGACTGACTTTTTTGCTTCTTGGCAGGACGGTGTTGGCCCGCGGACCTGACAACGGAGCCGGGCTGAATCCGAGCCGATGAAGATCGAGCAGGATCTGCCACCAAACGCTTCACACATTCCTCCAGCTTATCTGATGGAAACAGAGCCTGAGGGACAAGGGGAAGAGAACGAAGTTGGCGAACCTCCGACTCCAGGAAGTCGGTAGATGCCAGCATCTGATCGCGAGCCAAGCCTGCCAATTGCCCACGGACATGGAGAGCCAGAGACGCCAGATGCGAGTATGTGTGGTCTAATGCATACAGCAAGCTACCCACCGCCTCCTGATTAATCACATGAGTGGGGAGTAGCTGAAAATGCGTGGGACACCCCTCGTGATGCTGAGCAATAGAGGGAGTGAGAGAAGCGAGAAACGTCCCCATCAGTGAACATCCCTTCACCAAGTCCGATGACGCCTTTTCCAGACTAGCGTAGGACTTGGAGTCAAGCGCAATAGTCGGAATTTTCGTCGCCGCCACGCGGGAGGCACTCGCAGCCGAGAGGAAAGATAAATCCTGTGACGAAGGCTGAGAGACAGACTGGAATGGAAGCTGTGCATCAGGCATAGGGATAAGCCAAGGCACACTCATGGGATGAAACACCGCCGGGGTGGAAGACGATGACGACCAAGGGAAAGCATTTTCCAAAGTTGGAGTCATGTCTAGAGGCTCTCTACCAGCGTGGAATTTCGATTGGCTAGATCGCAAATTCCACAGCATGACCTTAGAGCGGGTCAGCATGTCAGATGAGAACAGCAACTCGGGTGCCTGAGCCGGAGGGCCCGTATGAATGAAACCCGCTAAACGTTGCTGCGTTTCAAGCCCAGTGGAAGGCACAACTCTATGACCCAGGTCAGCGGAGAAGGCAGCCACAGACTCCAACACCGACTGACGGTGGAAACGATGCACATCCGAAGCGGATTTCTCTTGCTCAAGAGGAATCGTCGGATGCTCATCTCCCACCAGAGAAGCGTCTACATCCGATGTGGTTGGATAGAACGCACCGCCATCATCAGACTGGTACGCGTAGTCGATGCAAGAGGAGGGAGAAGGCCGAAACACGACACCCGGAACCGACCGATGCCCCCGTGACCCCGTGAAAGGATAAACACGGGAGGCGGTCAAAGTATGAGCGCCGGAAGGCAGCCGGGCGGATTGCCGTCGAAAACCCTCAGAGTCCGCAGACCTATGGGAGCGACAAGCAGAAACCCGCACCGGACTGAGCGATCGCGAATCCGAGTGTGACAAATCACAAGGGAGATAGTGTCGAGACTCGACGCGCCGCCCACGCCGAGATTCCCGATAAGAACGAACGGGAGAATCAGAGTCAAAGGGAAGATCGCGATCTGACATGCAATCGACCGATCCACCTAGACCTGAGGCAGTGTGCTGATCGAAACGCAAATACAAGCGATCGTCAGGCGCGCACCGCCGAGGGCGAGAATCTCGCGCGAAATCACGTGATCGCGGAGACGCCAAGGACGCAGGCTGATCAAAGCGACCGGGAAAAGGCTCGGAGCGATCATCAGCACCGCGCGTCCTGTAAACGGACCCCTGCCCAACACCATCTACTGCTCGATCGTGTCGACATTCCTGACAAGGACGATCACGATCGAGCAATAGCCCAGGCAATTGTCGTGCAGACAAAAAAGGCCGCTGATCACACCGCAAAGGCAAAACCTCTGCGCGGTCGACAGCAACACCCCGCCGTTCGCGCTGATCGCCATGATCCACTGATCGAGGGACAGAGCGCCCGAAAGACAAAGCAGCATTCTGATCGAGCCAACCGGGCAATGCCTCCGTGTAATCGATCGCAACGTTCTGCCTGCACCGTGACGCCTGGACGTCACGATGTACGGAACGATCGGCTGATCGTCCGAAAGCCAAGGCAGCATGCTGATCGAACCAGACGGGCATAGCCTCTGTGTGGTCGATCGCAACGCATCGCCTGTATCCTGACCCGCTCCCATCACGATCGAGTGAATGATCATCCGATCGCCAGTGACCCAAGGCAGCATGCTGATCGGATCGCGCGGGCATTGCCTCGGCGGGATCGATAGCAACGCTCTGCCGATATCGCGACTCGTGTCGGATATGATCTACTGGTCGACCAGGAGAAGGCCAGGAATCCGAGGCAACCTGCGGATCAGATCGCACGGGTAGAGCCCCCGTGCGATCGATAGCCGTGCCCATCCCACCGAGGGACTCGTCTCCGTCTCGACTTACCGCCGGAAGAGAATCCGATCGGCGCGACACCGCACTCTGGGAAGCTGAAAGAAAGGCAGCCGCAGACAAATTCACCAAACATGCAGCAGCCGCCTGGGAACCCAGAACTGGCTCAGAAACTACGCCCGAGCAAGTCGCCAGAGACAGAGTGTCCGGTAAGGAAGAGTTGTCGAGAGAAGAAAACTTCGCCGACACATCGTCCACCCTACACGCTGAGGAAGAGGCCGAACGAGGTTTACTCGAACCCGACCTCGACCTCTTACATGGTAAAGAGGAAGGAGGTATAGAAAAACCACTCTTCCCCTTCGAAGCAGAGCCGCGCTTGCGCACCTGCACCTCCTCCGTACCCTGAAGAGAGTTCGGAAAGCGAGCCGCCATATTCCCAAAATGGCGAAACAAAATGGCGGACCGCCCAGCGTCAAATTGACGTAAGCAGTAGCAAGAACGCGCTCTCAAGCACAAAGCGTACAACAAGCGAAACACGCCCACAACGCACCTAGCCGAAGCTAGCAACAACAGACAACAAAATAACTGAACCGGACCGTGCACTGAGGTTACCGGCGGGAACAGAAATTGAAGCAAAAAACGAATTAAACAGGAATTCGAAACAACGGCGAGGGCCGTAGGAGTGTGTGTACTTCCCAACAGCCGACGCCGCCACAGACGACAGCAAATCCTAGAAAGTCCGCACACACGTGAAGACTTGAGGAAAACCAAAGTACATCCAAGCACTCCGTCGAAAAGTCGAAAGTGAGGGCACGTGGCCAAAACCATGGTATCTAGGCGCATGTGCGGGAAATGGTGAGAGTTGCCTCCCTTTCACTGGCCATGACGCTATGGAGGAAGCCATTTCATTGGCTTATATGGGTGGCCACGTGGGTGGGAAGATTTTGGCAAATCTTTTTTCGAGGTGAAAGGTCATATACCTATGAGTTGTCTACTGGTCAGTATGGATAGAAAACAGTACATATTAAAGAACAGGTGTGCAAAATTTCAGGTCAATAAATTGGTTTTTAAAGAAGTTATGGCATTTTTTGATTATGAAATGTTTGTCCTTATTTATTGTTCGCACCCTGTATAACAGCTCGCATGCATGCACACACAGTGTACTTACCACGGCGTGCCAGGAACTGGGGTACTGGAGACAGGACGTGCTCGCTCAGCTGCCTTCTGCTCCTCCGTCTTCTCATCCTCCTCTTCCTTCTCCTGCACAATGTCAGACTGCAAATCAGACTGAAACTTATCTCACTGGCATCTTCCATGGATGATCATGTGTCATGCCATCATAACAGGTAACAAAAACTAGAAACCCTAATGAACCTATATTTCACATTAATTAATTTTTTCGACCGATGTTGTGGTCTGTAGATCGAGAGGAGCGGAAGCTTGATTCAGATGAAAATGACTCAGCTGACTTCCCTAGCATAAGTAATTGTAGGATTTTTTGTTTGGTTTTACCCTAAAACATTTTCAGATGTATCTCCATTAATTGGAGACTATGCACTTTTGCATTTTCATCAAAAGCTGTTGTATTCTTGAATAAATAGAGCAGTGTAGGAAAACACAGTGAATTTGTTTGTTTTTTGTTGTTGTCTGTGTTCCAAGATTTTTTAGCAGCTGAAAAAAACCTTCTATGGCATTTTCATTAATTGCACCATGTAGGCCATCCATTTTTCTACTCACCCTCCAAACATCTACTTCAAAGCTTGAATCTAGGTAATAAATGATGATTTTTTAAGTAAA